>VUQS01043335.1:20495-59921 GCA_015108495.1 Heterochromis multidens
CCCCCAAATTTTTTTTTTTTTCCTTTTTTTTTTTTTTTTTTTTTTACTGGATCTCATCCCTAATTGGATGAATTGAAACTAGCCCCAAGCTCTTTCCATCCCAGTTGAATTTACTGAAAAACTGTATCCTGTTTTGTCTTCAGTCATCTACTCATGCATTGAAGCTGGCCTTGACCAATTAGAATTTAATTGATTTTGATTCACACATGTGAACACAAAATGCACTTAGCTCTTTAGTTAAACACCTAATACTGTACAGACACACACACACACACACACACACAAAACAAATAGCTCACCAACATCTAGCTCAAGGCTTTTTAATTGCTTCTGCAAGTTGTTGACAGCATGCTGAGTCTTTGAAGTGAAGGTATGCCTTTTTTTGGCTCTATTTATTTGGATGCACTAATGAAGCATGTGCCCATGGAAGACAGGCAGTGAGAGAAGAGATCGAATTAATGAATGAAGTGGAGTGGAGTGAATTTGATGAGATGAATTTACAGTGGTTGAGATATGAAAACAAATGCAGGTGGTGGCAGTGTTGAAAGGACATGACAAGTTGAAATTTAGTCCTGTCCAGATCACAAAACCAGTGATGCGCAGCCTCATAGCGTTTTTCTATCAAGCTACACAAGGACAACAAAGTTTGCTGTTGGATGACGTAAGTGTTAGAGACTGAGCACTGTTTATGGCCGTGCAGAGAGGCTGAAAAAACAATATAAGCACGAAACAGAGAATTAACAGCTAAATAGACCGAGGCAAAAGCCTTTAGTTCAGAGAATATAGTGACCATATTTTACAATGAAAAATAGTTGTAGGAGAGAGAAAACAGGTGCAAGATGTACAAAAAACAACAGAAATAGAGAAGGAAGAGGTGATAGGAGATGGGTCTTGCCTCCTTCTTTATACTTCCCATTTTCTGCACCCTGTCTCCTTTGTTTTTCACCCTTCTGTCTTCCTCGCTCTGGGTGGTACCTGATTAAATTGTCACACGGCAGATGTCTTCAAACCAAAGAGAGCGGGAGAGATTCAGGTTGAGGAATGGAGATGGAAGAGAAGATGATGCAGTAGACATATGTTCACATCTGTTGGAGAGTTTGCATTGAATGTATTCACAAGTAACCTTTGTGTGTGATAATGTTGCTTTTTTCTTTTGCTTGACCCTAAACCAACTGGCTATAGTTTGAAATAAACAGAATTGAAAATTTAGAAGAAGGAAAGAGCATTGTGACTCTCATCTTTGATCTTCCTGTTCTGAGAAACTCTTTCCAGGAAACCAAAATACCTACAGTGAGCTAAAAAGATTTAAGATTATTTAGGATCCACAGCTGTGCCTCAACCTTACTATATGAGTGTGTATGTGAGGTAGTATGAGATGGAAATAGTATGCAAGATGACATACACACACTTAGACAATTGTTTATTTTGTCTATGTCCTCTGGCTGTGAGTCAGTGCATTTCATGTGATATAATTATATCTACCTGATTCTCATCAGACCCTTCTGCCATCAGGCCACTGCACATGTACACAGCTGCGCTGATAAAACTTTGAACCTGGCTTGTTTTTTACCTTCCTCTGTTATTTTTGTACCCTCCCTCTTCTTTTTATGCATTGTTGAACAGTTCATACAGGAATATACACACACAAAATAAACACACACACACACATACACAAACAAACTGCCACGCATACACATTTGGACCACATTATTCTAACAAGGACTCAAACACACACACACACACAGATGCACCCTGCAGTACTTGTACTAAGGTATGTCTGAATGTAGCAGATGCTTCATTGGTGAGTTACTACCCCCAGGCAAGTCTGAGTCAGCGTCCATTGACCGCCTTTACTGTGACAGAGTGTACGTGTGTGTCTGTGTATGTGTGTGTCCCTGTTTTTTTGAGGGGGTTTTTTCCTGTGCACATGCCTTGCATCCATAATGAGCCTGGATATTTTACAAATACATGTATGCTTTCAAGAGATGCCTTTTCCTGTTTGGATACTGCAATATTGGATACTGTTTTGAATACTGCAAGTCTCTTAACTTGCAGTATTCACAGATCAGGAAACACAGCTAACATGAAGTCTTAAGGTTTTTTCCATAGACAGTAATAGATGGGCATAGTTTCACTCATCAAAACAAAATTCTAGGAGGGTCTGTACCGCACAGCAAGCCACATTAGTCAGATAACAGCACACACACACACACACACACAGTGAAGAGTTCCACTTTAATGACTTGAAATAGTAAATAAGGCCTAGCAGATGCCATTCAGCTCCAGCTGTCTGTGTCGGACCATTTGTCAATCAACACGGCCACACCCCTAACTCAATTATCCAGGTGGATGAGTTTCTTAAAAATGACCCCACTCAGAGTTGGTATGAGGGGGGAAAATATCCATAGAGGCCAAAACTGTATTTTGTATAAGGCTGTAAATATGCTTTTTAATGCTGCAAAGTTGGACATTTTAACATGGGAGTATCTGGGGATTGACTCCCTTTTGGAGCCAGTCTCAAGTTGCACCCAGAGGAACTGCAGTTTTTGCCACTTCATTTTTTTAGCTCTAGAGTTTGCACTTTGGTTTTTACCATTAAAAATCACTTTCCAGTATTGATTTATTTCATGTTGTGTATATAAATTAAAACATACACTGAGATGTGAATAGTTTGTATTGTCTGAAATGCTTTTATCATGATATAGAGATAATAGAGGTAAATTTTTCATTGTAAGACTGTTTAAGTTACACAATATTATTTATCAAGCTTATGATGTGGCTCAGAAATGACCCTGCAAGTCCAGCTACAGTTAGCGCACTAAACAAAGTAGGAACAAGACTAATGAAAGGAGAGATGACATTACTGTGATATTTTAAATCAAGTCAGTTTAATATTTCAGGTTTAAGTTTGTTTCTTTAAACCTGCAGACTTTCTCTAAGCATTAAAGAGTCATCTGACCTGAACAGGTCTGAGCACAAAGATAGATGGTTAAAAACATTTCGTCCCCTTTGTTTCATTCTGGAAGGATAAAAGAAAAAGAAACATGGCAGAGGAGTGGCTTCAAAGGGAATGGAAATATAGGAATAGGAAAGTAGGTTTGCACTGAAAAGTCTACATTCATGTGTCAAAAATCCTTTTGCAGTTCATTCGTCTACACTGAGGATGATTAAGTGAATGTCCTGGTGAGGCATTTCAGAAAAGTTAAAAGAGTTTAAATTTTAATAGTCAGAAAACTGTTTTTTTCTCTTTCTTACAGCATTTGATCCGCTATGCATTTAGAACCAAATTCAAGATTTGGACTCTACAAATGTGGCTGTCTTCACACTGAGCATAGTTAATGCAAGGGCAAAACACCTACACAAATAAAATACTAAAAAGTAATCTTAAGTTTTGTAGAGAAGAAGTTCTGAGGTATCCCCACAAGCAGAACCAAAGTTAGGCCTGAGTGAATGGTGTTTGAAAAGGGCAGGAGCTACTCTGCATCTGTCTGTGTTTTTTGTTTGTTTTGATCTGAGAAAATCTTAATCTCCTGTGGATCTTTGTTTATTTTCCTCCATCTCTCTCTCTCTTCTGCTTCAGGGGAACACCTTTCAACATATCCAGGACATTGTGGTATGTCTGCTACGGGTCATCAACCAGACAGTCATCACAATGGGTCGAGAGCACGCTCTGATTGTAAGTACTTATAACTTTACAAGTAGGACATATGGTGGACTTCGTATAGCTGTGTTGGCTAACCTCATCAGAACCTTCTGTCTTGTGTCTTCATCATATTTTCCCTGCTGATATAATGTTTATCAAAGAGGATTTGCAAGAAAGCACCTTAATTTACTCAGTTTGCTTTTGAAACACAAAATATGTTGACAGCGAAGTATTTTGTTTAAAATACACAGTTTTATTGCACATACAAGAGAAAGATCAGGAAGAGGGGGGCATCGTGGGGGCTCACACACTGTTATGGGAACGCTTAAGAAAATGCAGGGACAGGGGATTTTGGACATAGATTGGTTAATTACTAAGTGTTGTGTCATCCAGGATTGTGTTTGGTGGCACTTTTACAGCCATAAGCAGTTGAAGGACGCCCTTGTGAAATCAGCTGTTAAGCTCTAAACTGCTGTGAAAAAAGCAGTGTGTGAATTCTCTGTGTGTGTGTGTGTCTGTGTGTACAAAAATAATTGTCTAGGTGAATGTTTGAAAAAAATAAAATGTTAGAATTCCTGTTTTTATCTACCAGTTGTGCTATGCTATGCTTGTTTATTGATTCACTTTTCCCTTTGGACAATAAATCTTCACCCATAATGATTCTGTTTGTATGTTTTGACAAGAAGTGTTGACCTAAGATTAAACTTTTTAGTACTGATATTTTTTTCTCAATTGCAGCTTAGTTTAGGATTAGCAGGTGCAGGCCTGAATACTACAGAACAACTGTATAGATATCGAAATGATTGTCTATGATATATTTAACATGACCAAGTTGAAGTGTGCTGTTGGTAATACGAAACAGATTGAACTTTTTCAGTTTTATTAATTTTACTGGTTATCCTACTGTTCTCACTCTAAAGACTCTCCTGCACAATTTGATCAATGGTAAATTAGGAAGAACTTTAACAACAATTCATTGGTGCCTACTGTATACATTGTAGATTGATACCCAACATTAAAACAGGCCAATCATTAGCAGTGAATTGACAGGTTATGAACTGGTTCACAAATGTATTGAGTGTTTACTATGTGCATGTGTGTGAGAGAAGGAGCAGTTGCTTGTATTTCTTAGTTTTCTGTATGTGTAAACTGATGCCTGCTTGTGAATGACTCTCAGTGCATACATTTGTATGCGCACATGTGTAAAGATCCTTGAAACACGATTGAGCCTGCAGCAAACACTTTCATTTTGGATGGTAATAAAGGAGAGAATCAATTACTCTGTCACTCAGGGTTGACAGAAATTTTAATTATTTGACACAGACTGTCAGTCTTCAATCAGCTGTGCATCACATTGTCTCTTAATGTATTCTTAATACAATCTGTATTTTCTCTGCAAAATCCTGATGACTCAGTGAGAAACCTCTGTGTATCCAGACAGTTCATCAGCTTTTTTTCCCGTGATATCCTTCAAGTGTTTCAGTTGTTGCTACATTCAAATTTTGGCTATCAAGCCATCCAGAGACATAGGATTCAAATTAGTTCTTATATTCCTTTGTTTTTCAAATTCATTTAGATTCCCCTGCTTATTGCTGTAATTTATCCAAAACTGTTATAAAGATTCATTCCCAGCTGGTACATCTGTCCATCTGTTGAGATAGCCACTCAGCCAAGTGACAAACTGTACGCTGTCTAATATCCAAAGTGACAATGCTTCATCTGTCTGCAGCAGATTTGTTATTGAAAAACAGTCCTCACTTTCAGGCGAAATGTAATCTCAAATTAGCCACCAAAGAATGATTTCTGCAGAGAAAGAGAAGGGATGTTCTCTTTCTAAGTCTTTCTCCCAGGCAGACAAGAAAGTTTATCAGCTTCCTTTGTCCTCCTCTCCTTCTTTAGTGTATTTCCTTTTTTTCTACCTGGTCACTGGTGTATTTTATCAGGGCTCAGGATTGGTTACTGTGGAAAATGTGCCATTTACAGGGATGTTGCTCAGAAAAGATCACCTTCTGAATTTAAACTTAAGCTCAGTGCACACCCACATGCTTTACTCTGCAACATTTTGGGTCCCCTGAAATATAATCCGCTCCTGCACCTGCTGCCCAGATAGACAGTTGTGGCTTTTCCAACACTTAGAGCTTAGAGCCACCAGAAACACTTCTTGCGCAGTTTCTTGACCCGTGCCTTGGTGGTGGGGCGACTGGAGGATGTGGGGGCTGGCGTAGGCTTGGTCAGAGTTGGTGCAGGCACATCATATTCCCCCTCTAGGGCCTCTATAACCCCCTGGAAGCGTCCCTCCTGCTGTCTAAAATCATGCTCCACACTGGAGGAGAGCGAGAAAGAGAGAGCAATTGAAGGGGAAGGAGACAAAGATGAGGGAGAAACATTGTAAGCATGATTTAGAGACTGAGGTAATATGAATCGAGCCAATTTTTTTTTAATGCAGTTCATTTCTCACAAAAAGAGATTAAATGTAGGGGTAGAAAAGGAGATGATGAACAGATATATAAGACAAGGGGAAGTCTACTCGGCAGAAAGAGAAATTAGAAAGAGAGGGGTTTAGAGAAAGCTAAGCTAAGGTGTCCTAGTGACATCAAGAAATGCTGACAACACCTTAAATACTGTCCATAATGCAGTTTTTATGGAGGTTTAAAGTCATATTATGTTCTTAATTTTGGTGTATGCACCTTCAGCCCACACACTCTTTTACACGGGCCTCAGCTCAGAACTCTTTTCACATCTATAGTATTCTTTTGCACTTCATGCACCAGTAGATCACAGGCTGGTGAGATGAGAGGAGTGGGAGGAGAATGAAAAAGAGAGTAGGAAAGGAGAAGAGCATTTGCACAATGGAGGAGCTAAAAGAAGGAGCAAGGGAGGAACTTTTTTGCTCTTCTATGTTCAAAGCAGACCCTCGTGGCTTACTTTTTCTATGCTCTCATTCCCCCTCCACCCCTCATCTCTCTTGTGCTCTTTTTCCTCACCATCTCTCTGAAGTGTCCATCGCTGCAGGCCATAGTGTAGTAGACTCTGAGTTTCTCTCTCTATTTGGAAACTTTATGCTTGTGTGTCTGTGTTCATGCGTGTGTGTATGTGTGCTGAGCTGGATTATATGGGTGGAGCTGCATAGGGTCTGACATCTGGAGTTAATGAGGCACATGATGAGGCAAGGAGAGCAGAGACAACTACCAGTCCTTCCCTCTTCTTGTATGCCAACACACACACACACACACACACACACACACACTCAAAAACATATAATATACAAACACAGACGTGCTCCCCTGCCATCTCCATACATCTTCTTCAAAAGCCCATGGCTGAGTGAGAATAAAAGAGAAACATGCAGGGACTTATGGAAGAAGAAAGAAAAGAGGCAGACTCTTCGGGGAGATGGAAGGATAGCTAAATGAAAGAAAGGCGACCTTTAATAAAACAGGGCAGAGAGGTCACTGCATAGTAAAAGAGGGAAACAAAAAAAAAGACAGGGAAGTAAAGAAGGACAAGAGGAGTGCCACGAGAGATATGGAGAGGGAAGGGCAGCAAGGTCTTGGCTACCCGAGAAAGAGCACAGCGATGGAGGGAGTGATGGAATGAGTGAATGTAGGAGAAAGTAAAAGCTCTGGTGGCACAGAGGAATGGAGATAGCTGTATGAATAATTGATAAAGGAGATCTACCAAGACACATATACACAAACAAAGCCACACAGCATACATATGAGGAAAGATAAAGTCCGCCACGTGCCCCACATCCACTTACTGTACAGTCTGTCTTGTTTTAGAAAGTAAAGCTTTTTCTATGTCAGGTCTCTCTATACTGCCCCTTGTCTCAGTCCTCAGTATAGCTCTCTTCCTTTCTTTACCCATATCTACTTCACTCTCTCACTATTGTTCATGGGATTACTGCACAGTTGGGAAAGCTGCTATTCTTAATTCGTTGTGTAAGCTGTCACCTTCAGCATCTTTTTACATGCGTGTATGACTGCATGTTATGGTTTCTTTTATCCCTGTGAGACACTGTTAAATCTAAAACCTTCATTATTTGGTTAAAATGAGGTGTAACGTGGAGATCAGGGTTAAGATTTCAGGTTGTTTGCTTAATAGATGAATGTATATTTTGGACGTGTATGTATTAGAACACCTTTAGGTTCTAGGTGCGCATATGTGCCCGCATGTGTTTTGTTCTGCTTGTTTCAGCTGTTTAAGCTTTGGGAGGAAAAACAGAGGAGCTGTCAGAAGTTCCTCTCCCTCTTGTCTCTCATCGTAAAGATTAATTAGAACAGACGATGGCAAAACATCTTCAGGCAGTCAGCCCACGTCAAAAGCTCTTTTTTTCACCACAGATCATTAGGATGAATGTTTTAGTCCCACTCGTAATTCATCCTCTGCCTGTGTATCTCTTATGCCATCTCCCCTTCTCTGTACCCAGAGTCCTCTGGAGTTTTGATAAGGCCATTATTGTCCAATCAGACAAACAGAGCTCTTGTAGTTCTGACTTTTGTGTGTGTGTGTCACAATAAAGATGCTGATTCCCCCCAATTTTTTAAAGAAACTTATACTGACATGAGAGAAAAATGACTAGGCGAGAGAATCTGCCTTTCTGTCCAAGTCATTAACATCTTTTAAATACCATGAAATATATTCCTTTCTTTGTTTGAAATGTGTGCACACATGAATCAAATAAAAGCTGATTTCCTTTTGTGCTGGATTAATTAGCATGTTTGCATATTTGCATGTGTGCAATTAAAACAAAAGGAAAGTGGAGCAGAAGAGAAAATCTCAGAAGCTGAGAAGAGAGGAAGGTGGACTATAATGATGTGAGAAGTAGTAATATACACCGGAGAGCAGGATAGCTCCAGGTCATATAAAGTATCACCCCAAATATTTGAAAGTCTCAGTTTTTGAAGACTTCCATGTCTGACTAATGTTAGACACTGTGTAACTATGTAATGACATGTTTCTTTGTGCAATGTATTCTACTAGACTATTGAGGGGGTGTATTTGTAGTACAAGAAAATAATAGCATGTTTTGTCCTGTAAGCATTTATTTTCTCCTGATTTCATAAACTGCTAATCTCTACGTTCAGCGTATTCAGTTGTTCTGTTTTTCTTCTCGTCAGTCCCATCAAATTTTCAGTCTGTGTGGAAACACTTCTGAAAGTGCTTATTTAGCCAAATAATTCAAATTCATTTTTGAGAATGTTTATGTTTTTTTGTTTAAGTGAATTGTTTTATAATGCAGGTTGTCTTGTCATTAATTGCATGAATTAATCAGGCAGCTATATAATGGCTGTCACTGTTTTGTAAAGCTAAAGTTGAACGCCTTGTTTTGTATTATAAACAGTCCCACATTTTAAGATATTCCACAGCAAATCATCACAAAAGGGCTTGCATATATGTGAATTTATCTCACTGTGTAAAGTAGGGGGAAAAATCTGTGTGTGTATATCTGTGTGGATATGGGTGAGTATTTTACCATGTGGCAGTCTTTCCCCCATGCTGCTCATTGCTACTTACTGGGACAAGGATTTTGCTGTGTTAGTTAAGATCAAGGGAACAAAAAATGAGATGAGGGGAAACAGAGAGCTGGATGCAAAGAAGAGATGAACTGACAGAGAGATAGAAAGTTAAAACATAAGAGAGATGCAGAGGAGGGGCTGCTTTGAGGCAAGTGGCTTTGAGAATTAAAGTGAACTGAAGAGGTAAAGACCCCGCAAAATGTGTCTTTATCCCCTGAGGCCTGCAAGGGAGATTTGTATGTGATTGTAAACAAGCAGAATTGACTTCAAGCCTAGCTTTGGTCTGTAAATACTTCTTTTCTTTTAGTTGTATCCATGAAGCTACATGCAACCTACATTTCCAGCTTATGTGAGCAGTGCAGAGAAAGAGTAGAGGGTGGAAGTGGGGCACATTGAGGTGATTAGAGCTTTGGCAATTGACAGACAGAATGAGGCACAGATGTAGACAGGAGACCAGTTTGTTTAAAAATCAGAAATGGCAGAAATTTTTCAGGCATGTTTATATGAACATTTGTGAAAGAGAGAAGAAATGTGTGGCGCTAATGGGAGGATTAAACTACAGTGTCTGATAAGAGACAGTGCAGTTCTGTAAGTTGCAGAGGATCTAAGAATGCAGTTAGTTATTTAGGTCAGTCGCATAAGAGATGACTGGACTGATCATTTAGGTGTTGAATTAATTTCCATGTTTGCACAGAACATTCTTTTATGTGTAAATACCTTCCCTTGGTAGAGCATCTTCTACTACTCTGCAGAATACAGCAAGTATTAATTTTAATATTAATGGGAGGAATCACTGAGTCTCTTTTTCCATATAATAGTGTATTGTATGAGTAGTACAATAATCAGAGTGGAGGAAAAGGGCAGAGACAGCAGGGTGTCAGGAAAAAAGGGTAATGAAACAAAAAAGCTGAATAAGTGATAAAACCTGGAAAGGCTGAAAAAATAACAATGGGAAATTGCATCCTACGAAAGGCATGCAGTTTTGCAGAAGTTTCATGGCTGTTTCTAAAGCTCCGGGTAAGAATGAGTTGTCATTGGTGGGTTATGTAATACAGTAAGCTCATTATGTTTATTAGGTTACCTGTAGATGATGCAGGCTGTCTTTTGGCAGGTGGGGCAGTTGTTTATGTCCTGACCAGTTCTGTATGAGCTGCGACTGCAGAAACGAGAAATGTAAAACATTTACACACAAAAGCAGTTTGATTGAACAGAGCTGTGAATGCTGATGGCAGTTACATGTCTGGTTTTTAAATTTTGCTCTAGTGTTTTGTTTGGTAATTATCTAAACAAAATTATATTTGCACATACAGTGCATGCGCTGTTTGCTATAATCCGCTTAAGAAAACCACTCTGATATATTTATGATTGCTTTAATCATTAGCATATATGATTTTTGTATAAGCTACTCAAAAACAAAGCCTTTCTAGCTTCAGCAATATTCATTTTTGTAATAGGGAAAGAATATTTTGCACAAACAGCATGCCAGGCTATTCATGGTGTTGTCATGTTGGTGTCAGAATTGTTATTTCTCTCTCCATGGACACATACCCAGTGCAGCAACAACAGACATGCTGTCTGCGTGTTGTCAAAGGGCACAGAATAGTTTGTGATGTTTAGTGCATACAGTGTGCCCCAGTAACACTATTCAAGACATTGCCGGGATTGCCCCAATGGGTGAATACCTGCCTGTTTACTATTCTACAAAGAGAAAAAAAAAAAAGTTTGCACCAACTGGCTCGGTAGATCAACTTCGGAGCACACATTACATGGCACAAACATTATTAGTTTAAATTAGAGGCTCAGTGACAGTGAGCTTATCGTCTTTCATTTTAGATGGTTAGTTTGAATAGCAAAAACCAAGTACACATGCCAACTGCATCAAGGCTGAACAAGACTACAGAGACTACAGAGCCAAGGACACTGTTTACATGTTAGAAAATAAGCTGGAATTAAAAAAAATCTGTTGCCACTGCCTGCCTCGCAATTAAAATACTTTATTTTGCCAAGGTATTTTGGCTGGCCTTCAGTTGAACTGTTTAGAGAAAAGAGTAACTGATTTATGCTGATAAAATTGACATTTTAATTACATGGCGTGAGACTGTGTAACTGGCATCATTTTTCTCCCCCACCAGTCTTTATCAAAGACGACAACAACAGCAAGAGAAGACAAGTTTTTGCTTCAGGAGAGAAACGAGACAAGGAGCTGAGCACAGCGACAACCTTTTAGCTCAGCCGACACTTTTATCACAGCAGCCCACTTAGAGTCCTTTCATTTCTGGCACAGCACCAGATACATGCAGTCCCTCTCTTACTTGCTGCTTCTCTTAATGCTCATTCTTTTAATGTCTTTCTATCTTTCAATAGCTATATTTCAACCTCTCTCTTTTGTCTGACTCTCAGTCTGTCTGTTTTTCTCTCACTCTTAGCATGAGACATGGGCATCCGCCCAAAAAGCCTGTACACACACCAGAAGCATGAATGCATATTATACAGCCACAAAGATGGGGTAAGACAGCTTGAACACTGACTTTATGTGTCTTATTGTGCAGCTTAAACATTAATTGCAAGGTAATCTGATAGGGATTAGACTGCAGCCAGAGACATCTGTTAACCCTGGACAAAAAGAAGGAGGGATGGGGGAGAGTAAAACCATGTGGAAAGGGAGTTTAGATGGTGATGTAGAATCATCAGTTTTAGGATATTTGAGAGGTATAAAAGAAGTAATGGGTATGGGTGGGAAAAGAAAGTGCAGACTTCAACCTAAAGGTGCAATGGTGAAATGAGGGAGTGTGGTGAAGAGGTGAAGAATAGGGAGCATTAGGTGGGGAAAACAAAACAGTATGACAGCAAAGATCTGACAGCAGGGAAGAGTGATGGACAGGTTGTTGAGGAAGAGAAGGGGGGAAGATGAGAAGGCACAGGAGTGATTCACAGTTGTTAGTTGCAGATATGATTCATACTTTACTGTGAAGTGTATAAAGAAAGGGAAGGAGAGGGAAGGTATTAATTAAAAACGGAGCAAAGAAAGGTGTGAGGCCGATGGCGGAGAGAGGGATAAATTACTAAAAGCGGGTTAAAGATCAGTGGAGAAGAGGGGGGATTTTTGAAAGACCAGCTGTTATGCTTGGAGGGAAGAGAAAGAACGTGTCAAGGGAGGAAGAAATTAAGAATAAAAGATTTAGCAGGGGAGAGAAAGAGTAACTGATTAGTTCATTTTGCTTAGAAGTGCAGTGTCTCTTTGGGACTACATACTCTAAAATGTATGTTAAGTAAAAGGACAAAGGAAATGTAAGAAAGCCAGCACTGACCACCTGCTGGTAGGTATCAAATATCTCCACAAGACTAGATTGGATGTGTACACACAGTGCATCTCTACAAAGCTGACATTTAAAAATCTAATATACTGACTTGAAAGCCTGTCAGCTAAAAACACTTAAATATACTCTGTTAATAAACTCTTTCACTCATAGGACACCCTTCTTCCCCCTCTCTTTCTCATCACCTCCCTCTTGCTTAAACATTTATTCATTCAGTGAATACCTCTACCACTCATTTTATATTTGTAATCTCCTTTTTATCTCTCCCTTTTTTCATTCTCTGTCTTGGCATCTATGCTTCTTCATTTCACACTTAATTCTCAGTTTATTCTGTTCCTTTCCTTCTTACCTTCTTCCATTCCCCTATTTCCCCTTCTCTCTTCAAGTTATTTTCCTCCCTAAGTCCCTTCTCTCACCCTTCGCTGAAGGCCTTGCTCTTCTCCAAGTCTTGAATGACGTTGAGAAGCACCTTTATCTTCTCCTGATTGGACAGCAGGTTCTCCTCCACACTCTGCAGCTGTTTCTCCAACCCACGTGGCGCTTGTACTGCATGTCCATCCAGAAGTCCTCCTGGTGCCCCATTGCATTGTGCTTTCATATGAGTCTTACAAGGCAGAGAGTGGTCATCAAATGATTTGCTCTTCTGTTTTGCGTAGTCCTTGAGTTTGATCCTTTCTAAGGATCGTTTGGGTATATTTGTGGTCTCCTGGGTTTTGGTTTGCGCTACAGCTGTGGCTGGTTTGGAATGAGTGGGTACAGGACAATTTGTTGGTGGAAGAGGTGGGGTGGTGCTAGATTTTGAGTCACTGTGACAGGAAGGAGCTGGAGACTTAGAAGCAATACGGGCTACTGTGTTCTGATGTGCGTCTTCATCAGTGTGTTGGCCATGAGCCACAACAGGGCTGTGTTTGTCATTTGAGTGTAGTTTTGTCACCTCTAAAGTTGGTGTGGGTGTTTGTTGTGTTTGCGTGTCAGCTGTGGTCCCATCTGTGTTGGTTTGTGTATCTGTTGTCTGCGTGGCTGAGTCTTTGTAACAGGTAAAGTCTGCAGAATGTGGCCTCATCTGCTGCTGTGAATCTTTGGCTTTGTTCTGAGTGTTTGTTGTGTGGTTTGAGTGTGAACTGTGCACTTTTGGTATAGTGTGCGACAGCTGTGATAATTGAGTAGTCTTTACTGATGTGTGCTGTTGTGTGTTGGCTGTGTCTGTTTTTTTGGTGCAAGACTGAGTGTTCATAGCAGCAGAGTCTTTTCTTGACTGATTGGGAGCCACAGGCGGTTTCCGTGGCGGATTAGGTAAAGTCTGGCTAGCTGTTATTTGATTAACTGCCCTCCTGCGACATGCACCGGTGCATGGTGTAATCTGAGACCTTCTCCTCCCACATGTCCCACAAAGGCGAGGCGGAGAAGTTGTCATTACTCTGCAGGGCCGAGGTGGGGTGGCGTGTACAGTCGTACAAACGCTCCCTGTCTTTAATACCGTGCGATGGCTCTCCCCTCGTAGAGACTGCACCCTTCTCCTCTCTTGGGCTGGCTCCTTACCTTCTGTGGCTTCACTGCACACCCCTCCCACCACATCAGAGGCTACCACACTGCCATTTGTGTACCGAGCTGTCCTTTTACCTCTTGTGTCCTTTGGGTTTGTCCGAATGTTTTTGATCTGGCAGTAAACTCCGCTGCCTGATCCCTGTGACCCCATGTCGTCCTGTGTCAGGCTGTTGATCTCGTTTTGAGATGTCTCTTTTGAAACTGGCAGACTGTTGCTGTCACTTCTGATAACTCCCCCTGCCTCTGCTGTTGTTGTTGTTTTTTCTGTTGCCATGGTGAGGAGCCGAGGCGTGTTGGTTGGTTGGCTGCCGTGGCGTTTGATAGAAGGGAGAATCCGAAGTCTGGGAGATGTCTGCACCCCGACACTGCACAGTGGGCCCCATCGCCCCCCCGCCAGGGGAACTCCCAGTGCAGGGACTGGATTTGTTGGGTCAGCCACTCTCCTGCCCATACTCCTCTTCAGGCTTGCTCAGCCCCCTGAGGAGCTGAAAGGGATGGAGGCAAGCAGTGACATCAGCCGCCAACAAGAGTATATCTAACAGCAATCCAAGATGTTTCCAACTCTTGTTTACCCAAATTAATTTATGTGAAAGAGTTTGTAGGAAGCTGGAGACAGGAATTCAATATCCAATAAAGCTGTAGACTCTCAACTTTCTTCCATTAATGATCTTCTTACTACTCGAGCTACTTCCGATTGGACATCACTGTCAAAGCTTTTCTCAGTTTCCAGCCAGTGGCCCGCAGATGATGAGTTGGACAGCTTTTCTGGGCATTGCTGGTTTGTTCTGGAGAGAGGAAAGAAATAGAGGCAATGAATGATAGAAACAAAGGTAGAAACAAGAGAGACTGGCAAGAAATAGCCAGACTGGCAAGAAGACATAGACATTAGGCACGTAAAGCACCGTGTAAAAGCTTCGACCTCGACTGAGAGCACACACTGACCAGATCAATATAGGTCTATCAAGTTCTTATTACCCTAGCTGGTGGGTGAGAGTAACAGTGGCAAAACTTTAAATCCCATAAAGGAGAATGAAAAGAAAAGGGTAGGTTATGGTCAATTACATCTGTCTCTATAAAGTTGGGAGTTGCATACAAATCACAGGAGCTATAGATCTTGTGCATTTAAATATGTTGTTGGATTCTTTTATTAAGTGATCAGACAGCACAACACATTTAGAATTATGTTTTCTTTATCTTCCACAGCAGTTTGTAAGCTTGTAATGAATAATTTGTTGACATTTTACATGGAAACAGTTTAGAAATCTTTCAAATGAGTTAAGATAATTTTGTAATGAACTTTGCAACATTGTTCCAGGTTTAGTGCTTTTTCAGTGATCTAGACAGACATTGTGCCCTTGGGTCTGTGTTAAAAAATTTTTTACTCAGTTTTTTAAGGCAGGGAATTTAATATTAATCCATGACTAAATTATGTTAAAATGTTTTCTATTTTTTTTATTATTATGCTTATTATTATCCTTGGTCTAAAATTTTTGGATTGATTGGGAGGGGAGCAGAATTAGCCATTTAGTCTTAATCATTTCAGATCACTGACTCAGTGTGATTCTGTGGTGCACTGTGACACTGTGATTAGCTGATGAATTTGGGGCAGAAGTCTATTATATTTACTTTTTCCATATCAGGAATTTGGGCCATTGCAGAAAATATGGGCAGGGTACATCAAAAAGAAAAGACAGATAAGGAAAAAAAAAAAGCGTTATTTTAATAACTTACCCAATTGGTACTATATTTAAGAGCATGGAAAAATGGCTGCAGACACATTTGTCTGGTATCCTTCGTTTTAGCTAATGGAGCTATGCTAATTTGAGCTAATGTAATTGCACACAGTTTGGCTCTTGAGGGTAACTGGCAGAGCGGTGCATTTGATGTCTGCACAGAATTCAAGCAACAACACATTTTAGACTTGTTGCAGATCCAGGTCATATACTGTAGCAAATTTCTTTCTGTCCGCCTTTGTTTAGAAAGTCAGTCCCTGCCCACCTTTGATCCCTCAGTGTCGCACACAAAGCCAGTCTGCTGCTGGTGCAAGGTAATTTGTCCATGAAATTAGGCTTGTATGTGTATCTAGGCTGAAATCTATGTGCCTTCATCAGTATTTTTTTCTTCTGTCTTCACAAACAGTGTTGTCACTATAATGCAGTCAGTGTGGGGTGTAAAAGCAGGCTTCACACACACACACACACACACACACACACACACACACACGCACACACAATCAAACACACATAGAGAAGATGAATGGCTTAGTTTATACCAGCTGGTGCAACATGACAACACAGATGCTCACTGTATACGGTCAAGAGTGGGAAAACTGCAATATATATAAAAATAAATCAAATATAGCCATGTTCACCTAACAGTGTAAGAACCCATGAGATTACTAACAAAAAATCTTTTATTGTTTCATTATTGTCTCAGCAGTAATAGAATTCCATCTCGAGGTTTTGAGAAGTTTTAAAACAGCCTGTCAGGTCTGGCAATGTGAAGGTAAAAAATATGCTCTCACCAGTGGACAGGTAACACATCCTAACTGTGGTGAGCCTGACTGCTACTCTAATATTTCATATGTATTCAGAATCAGAGGCATGTACCCATTCACTCATACCAATGGCCTGTCATGACCTAAGCCTAATACCCCATGCTGTTTTGACTGCATGAGCAGAATAAAAATTGACATCTTAGCCCTATTTTTCCCTTTTCCCTGACAGCAAGTGTAATTAAGGTTGTCAGACTCTTTGGATTTTCAGTTTTCATTTAAGAAAATTAAATATTAATACTGATGCTGGTGGGCCTGCCCATGAGCTGAAGTGCAGAACAGGGAACAGTTTAAATTTAGACTGTGTTCAGCCTGCATCCTGTGTCTGAAACTTTCTAGACATAGTTGAGAGAACAATAAGTGTCACACAGTGCTCTGCATTGCTTGAGAGCTTCAGTGACAGTGGTGCTTTGAAATGTAAGGTTTCTGCATAAGGCATTAAAGATCAAAGGATTTCTGTTTCAGTGACATATTGCACCTACTTATATAAATATCTTGACAGTGTGTTTGGCTTATGGAGTGCGACATTGCCAGGGAGGGGGTTGCACATAATTGACAGCCCAGACTGCTTATTATTGGTTACTGTGCTAACTGTGGTAATCAATATCCTGGAGTGGACGACAGTATCTTTAACTTATATTTCATTCTTTTTCGATATACAAAGCAGGGCACAGTTTCTGGGTGAATGAGAAAAGGACTAAGATGTGTTGTTTGCACAAACAAATTGCAGATGATGATGGTATTTTTGTGAAGAGAAACAGATGGAGAGGGAAAGCAAGAAGAAGAGAGCTAGCCAGTGTTTGTGTGTGCAAAAAAAGAGAGCATGCATATGTGCATGCATATGTCCCAATTTGTGTGTTTGATTGTGTATAAGAGCTGTCAAACAGCTTGTCTTGGGATTCAGACTAAGTCAACTAAAGGTAATTCCACTGCAACTGACCCAGCTTTCCATCAGCAATCACATCAGACAGCAGAGCACCTGCCGCAAGTTTCTTTCTTTCTTTCTTTCTTTCTTTCTGCCTGCCTGCCTTTAGTCATCGTTTTTGAGTGTTTGTGCCTTTGTTTCTTTTTAAAGTCTTACTCTTCACCCTTGACCTGCATGATGCCAGGCAGAAAGTGACACCATATCCTCAGAAATCTATCTCACACTCCTGTCTATCTCAAGTTCTCTACCCCTCTCTTTTTCTCAATCACTTTTTCTCTCTTTTAAATCTTAGAGGATAGCACTATTCTCCCATCACCCTTTCATCACTTACTGTGTTTGTTGTCACACTTTTCCACTCAGCACCCATCTCTGTCATGCAGCCTTTGATTTTCTCTGTGCTTCTCTCTACACTCCTTTTGTCTCTATATATAAACGTATTCTCTCGCTAACATTTCACCTCTGGCTGTGCAAAATAAACGGGGAGGAGAAAGGGAGGAAACATTGTCAGCTGGGGGGAAAAGGGGAGGCAGCTAAAGAGGATAACAGGGAAGACAGCGGCACAGGCAGGTGCTGAAAGGTGGCTGAGGGATGAGGGCGAGAGAACAGATGAAAGATGAACGACGTGTATGAGCATTTGTATGTGTGGGTCAGTGGAAGAGATGTGAAGGCCTAATTTCCAATATTTGGTTCAAATCTCCAATCAGTTTCTTCTTTCATAATCTGAATGACTTTTTTAAGATAAAAGTAAAGACAGAAGACTGGAGTAGGAGGATGCGTGAAGAGACAAACATTAAAGGAGAGGAAGAAAAAAAATGTGGGAAGCCACTCACATTGCTTGCCAGTAATCAATGCGCACCGCACGTGTGCTTGAGCATCTGTCATCACATACACAGACCATACAAACACACACAGCCTTTAAACACCGCAGGGAGTTTCTTGACAGGGCGCAGCCTTTTATGAAATCTGTTTATACATGCAATGAGTTTAATTTGCCAGTCTTGAGCTTTTAAAGAATTGTCTACGACACAGGCAGTCTCAGTGATGCCCTGTGTGTTTTTTACATGTGTCTGTGAATGAGTGCGCACCCACGCCTTTGCAGTGGTAACAGAGTGCTGAATGCTCCAGCGAATCGAGTCCCCTGTCGTTTCAAGGTGAGTCTCATTTTTCAACTGCCGATTGACGGGCCCTCTGTGTGTGTATGTGAGTGTGCAAGCATTTTAGGGAGACTGAGACTTGCTTTACTGCTCTGTAATCACCCCACCTCTTTCAGTTACTATCTCTCACCCACTCACCACCAGAACAGAACAAACGCAGCACTTTATTGGCCCTTTGAGACAGGGCACACACTGCATTTTGTGCAGTTCATTAGATTTTTTTCCTCTAGCCGTCGTTGTCTGGGTTCAAGGCAATAAAAACATTTCTGTTACTGTTTGATTTTTATATATTGCTAAACTTTGCCTTTCTATTACTACACCTCTGATTTAACATGTCTTTGAAACTTAAAGCTAGGGTAGGCAATATGTTTTTGGTGCCACTGGAAAAAAAAAATCCATAATAACCTTTCAGCATATTGTAATTCAAAGTGTCTGAGAGCAGACTCCTGCACCTTCTCTCTGCTTTGTTTTCAGTCTTTAAAAAAATCTAGCCCTCGGAGAGACTTTGGTTGATCACAGATCTCTTCAGACAAGGCGAGTAGTATGAAGTCATATAAAGAGCAAAATTGTAAGATGCAGCGGTGCAGTGGGTTAAGCACAGTACTTTCAGCTGGAAGAGTGGGCTTTAAATGTCACGTGAAGCTTAAAAGCCAGCATTACCTTATTTCTAGTTCATACGAACCACCTGCTATTTGGTGTGGGCGCCCTACGACTGGTGGGAGGGACTTAGAACAGAGAGGGGAGAGCTGCAGGAGGAGGGGTCTCCATTTTCAAACTCTTCTTTTTTTCTTCTTCTTCTTCTTTTTTCCCCTTTTATAGATTTCTGCCTCCTGCATTTTTATTTGTATCAGAGACATTTATGCCTTTCTGACCATTTCTCACAACTGTTGTACTGGACAGGAAGAGGTTTTTTAGACATTTTATATTTTCACAAATAAAAATCAAACAAGATACTTTGCACAGACATTGTTTAATGGAATAACTGCAGGAATTAGGATTACCACACCTGCCATTTAAGTATATGAGCTACTAGTAAGACCATCTCTCTGACTCTCTGAGGTCAATGATTAGTGAAAGAGGGCTGCTACAATAAGCAGACGAGCTGTCATGCAAGATAGACAGCTCCCCTTTTCACAATCAAAGAACTGTAATGTAAAATTACAATATGTGCAGTAACTTGCATTTTATCACTTTTTTAAAAACTTTTTTCAGTTAACTTCATTCATAATGCAAGAGATGGAAAAAAAAAAACCTAATTAATATTAAGTCTGAGCACCCTTGTCTTTAAAAGCACACCAGTTCTATCTACCTTGGTTCACATTTTTCAAAGCAGTTAGGTTGTTCCAAGCATCTTAGAGAATTTGCCACAGTTCATCTGTGGATTTGGTCTGTCTTACTGTGTTCTGTCTCTTCGTTTAATCCTGGGCTGATTCCATGATGTCAGGGCTCTGTGGGGGGTGTCTGCTGCAGGACTCCTCTTTAGCTTTGTGACAATAAAGTTTGACGCACAGTACCCTATATATTTTCTGTTTATTTCTGCTTGTAAATTTATCTTGTTTGTCTGTAGGTTTCAAAATTTGAAGTCTGCATTGCAGATATAATGATATGCATACAGTGTCTGCTTTCATTTGCATTTTTAATCAGTGATTTCACCTATTTTAAGTGTCCCAGTATAATGCTTATCCCTGTACCTCATAGAAAAATGAATCCAGTATTAATCATCAAAATAACCAGGGCATGTACTCAGCTGTTTCTGCAGCCTTTGTCATTGTGCATTTTAATTGAGAGCAGCTGTATTTTTTAGGAACAGTGCCTGTAAATTAGCATTTCAACTGAAAAGACAGAAGCCACAGAAGGCTAATGTTCATATACAAAAAGCCAGAGCCAGCAAGTTAGGGTCTAAGTGAAGAATTGTTTGGGGCAGATTGTGCAAAGCATTAATGAGAGAGTAACTGAGATACTC
Organism: Heterochromis multidens; assembly: GCA_015108495.1. Classification (NCBI taxonomy): domain Eukaryota; kingdom Metazoa; phylum Chordata; class Actinopteri; order Cichliformes; family Cichlidae; genus Heterochromis; species Heterochromis multidens. The sequence goes on from VUQS01043335.1 coordinate 41,116, forward strand.
AGGTGCCTCTTCAAGGCATGTAGTGCAAACCATGGTCACTGTTGTTCCTCAAGCAACACAAAAACAGAGGACTTAATTGGGGTTTTATAGACACACTCAAATCCCAACCATTTTATGAACAACAAGAAAATGGAAAATGCTCTACGGCACCATGTGTACTGAATGTTCATGAAAAATTTACGTTGGACAAACTCTGTGTATATGTACTTTGCATTTGTGTGTGTTTTTGTTTCTGCATGTTTGGAATCAGAGATGCATAAATTAAACAGAAGCAGAAAATAAATTAAACAGAGAAGTGTGAGGCAGAGTTGCCTGTACATCTGTCTAAGAAGAAACTCAGATAAGGCAAACAATGTCACTAATTGAAAGTAAATCTGAACGGTTTCAGTCTGTTCAGTTCATGAACACTGTAAACAGACACTGTAAGTCATTGTAGTCTTTTTTTTTCTTCTAAGGGAGTCCCTCCAGTAGAGGAAAGGAAGAGACAAGATTCTGAATCTAAATTAACTTTCACGCTCATTTGCACTTTCACACATGTGAATTCATTGATTGAGGACCTGTTTAAACGTGTCTTCCTTCTGTCATGCTGTGACCCTAATCAAAAGGCACAATGACACAAAGTGGAAAAAGCTAAATTGAACTCATAACAATGGATTTTATTAAAAATTTGTAGCCTTTTTAGCCCTTACTCCTCATGTATGTGACAACAAATAGGAAATAATTCAAAAGAATGTCCTATTCCAGTCAGAAAGACCCCAGAGAAAAAAAAAAGTCAATTTGGTTTTAATGCCGTAACCTTATTTATAACCTGTTAGGTACCTATAATAAGAAAAGGGGTGAAATACATTATAGACCAAGAGCACATTATTGACAAATCCATCTTGCGAGTTAATTCATTTGTTTTGTTGTTTGCTAGAGTAATGTTTGCTGGTGGAGCAGCAGGGCAGAGAAACCAAAGGAAAACTGAATATTTATGAGATATTTAGCACCAAATACTTGATAATAGGAGATAAACATGATAAAGTGGAAAACTAGATCCAGTCAGCTAACAGGGGAAAACAAAGTGTCTGAGTTAGGGGAGACACTGCAGATGCACTACTACATAAAAATCTTATCAGTGTGGCTAATAGGGTGTGATATCATCAAGGGTTTACGTTTTTGCTTTTACTGTGTACCCTACCCTTCTCTCTCTGTGAGCCTTTTTTTCCTGTCACCTTTCTATTCCCCTTGGTCACCTGTCGTCATCCTGATTACTACCTTTTCTCTTTATACTCTTTTATCATCTCATTCTTCTCTTCTCTGAGATATCACTCATCTTGTCTGTGCGTCCCATCCGATATCTCCATCATTAACCCCTAATCTATTTCTCCTCCTCTCATCTCTTCATCCTGTTGCCCCTGCTGCCCTCACTCCCTTTCACACATCCATCTTCCCGGCCTTCTGACTTTCGTGTCCTTTTGTCTTTCACCACATCTCATCTCTTTCTCATCGCTTGTTCACAGTGTGTCTGGTTAGCAGAGCAGCTAAAGTGTCAATGCACGCACGCGTGCATGCATTGACAGACACACATGCACACACACACACACACACGCACACACACACACACACACACACAAGTTCTAGTGTATTTGCAAGCATACATTTCTTTTGATTCCACTTTCTGTCTTCCTGTCAACTGAGTTAACCTTTATTTTTCTTTCTCAACATTATCTGTCACTCTGCAGACAAAGAACATGATGAAAGTCAATGTAGTTTAATGTCATAATTGATTAAGTTTTCCCAGTGTATAATTTGCATTAGATCCAATTTAAATGACCTCTTTCTGTACTGCAGTTGTTTCCCATATGTGATCCTTTATTTGTGCATTTACTACTAGACACATAAACATAAAACTTAATACATAAACTTGGGATTGTTTTCCACAGAAATTTTAAGTTTTTACCAAATAAATTAAGTCCAGTTCAAGAGAGTTACAAACAAATCAGACCTAGACATATGCAGAGAAAACGTGTATATATGTATTTAAAGAATATGAATTAATAAAGCACATTGTTGAAAATATTCAAGAATATTTGAGAAAGATTTCATTAGTACTGCCTTCACACATCAGCTATTCATTATTATTTTTCCTAGAATGAAAGCAGAGAAATGCCTTAGCAATACTCTGGTGCATTGCTAATAACCACAACAAGCTCTTTGTAAAGTGGCATGCTAAAATTTGGACACTCCTGAATATATTGCATATTATGTTAAAGTGAAAAGAACTTGAGTACAACTGCTGCAGAAAACAGATGAAAATGGAATTTCCTTCAAATGGGAATGTGGTTTTTATTTTTTTTTTAATTTTTTAAGAACTTCTATGTATGAACTTTTTATAAACAGAAAATCTGCTATTTTGGCATGTGTAGTTGACAATTTTGGTGCTTTAAAGGTTTAATAGTATCAGTGGTTCATTAGACTTTAATTGACTTGATAGAAAGAATCATTATTGGGAGCCCAGAGCTTGATTCAGTCTCCTCTTTTTCAGATTTCGTGGTAACAGTGGGCTTCTTTAAGGAACTGACTGATGATCCGAAAAATTTTATTTTACTTTCAGTTATGAGTTTGGCTTTGAATGCTTGATCTTTTTTTTTTTTTTAATAGAAGTCCAATTCACCCCTTTCCTTTAAGCAGTGGGTTTTGCCCATCTTTAAAGGACCAAACTCACTCCCAGCTTGTCTGTGACATTTATTATTTCACTTTAGTTCCGTAGGGTTTTCTTAAGATAAATTTTACTTAAAGTTAAGCAAGTGCATTCCAATGTCAGTGGGTATTCATGTTAGGATAAAAATAGTCATCTGAATATTGACCAAAATATCAAGTAGCTCTTGTCTGGAATGTTTTTCCACAGAGAAGGGAAAGGCTATAAATGATTAAAAAAAAAACACCTACCAGTTTGCAAATTCCACTATCTAAAATATCAATAATGAAAATACAGAATCTGAAAAATCAAGAAAACTTTTTGATAAAACTCCACATGCTGTACAGAAACGAAAAGCAAAACCAACACATGGCAACAAAAGACCTACAGGAAGGTGTAGCTGTAGCAGCAGTAGAAATGCACTGTTTCAATGTGCAGCAATGAGGCACAAACAATACCTACGTGGAGGAGGCAACACAGGGAAAATGTCCCTTCAATCTCACCACAAATTCAGCATCTCAAGTATGCAAAATAACATCTGAATAAGTCAGTCTCAATTTGGAAGCAAGTGCCAAAGACAGATGAAGTTCAAATTGAGCTGTTTGGCTGCAGTTATTGAAGGAATGTTTGGAGAAAGAAAGGAGCAACATTTGATGAAAAGAACACCTTGTTAACTGTTAAGCTTGGGGATGGAATTATTCTTGTTTAGGGTTGTGGAGCAGCTGATGGCAGAGGAAACGGAGGAAACAGCTTAGATAGAGGGAAGAAGGGTTCAAATAGCATGCAAGCAGTTAAGAAACTGAAACTGAAAACAGAATCACTTCTACAGCAAAATAAGGACTGACTACAATTAACTGTTTTAGGAAACACAGGGTGAAGCTTTAGAAGTGGCCCTCACAAAGAATAAGAGCCCAAAGCTATTTCCACACAGCATTAAAAGCAAGTAATATAAACATTTTTATAATTTATTAAACAAATCTGGTTCTTTTGCTATAGATCCATATAGATTTTGCTATAGGTCTAGAAAAAAACATTATTTTCCTGTTCATTTTTTAACTTGTTGATGTGTTTGTGCCAGTGAAGGACTGGACTATGTGATAGTGTAACACACACACACACACATATGCACAGACTGTGATCCTGATTTGTGTTCTGACTGATGAGGTTATATAAATTTTGCACACAGGTCACATAAATCCACGCTGTCTCAGTTTGAGATCTCTGTATACACATTTGGTACGTAGTTCTCATACAAACGCACACATAGACACATACACAGATGCATGAGGTCAGCATTAGTGTATAAAGAGAAGGGTTATTGCTTTATAATCCTACATTAAAGCTACACTAGCTGTCCTGACGATTGGTTCAGAGGCTTTTAATATTAGTCGGGCAACACACACAGACACACATATGCAAATAAACACAGGAATGTTTGGAATCGTTAAAGCAAAAGTTGTAATTAATATTGCATTATGAAACACACACACTCGCTCAACACAAATATACATACTGGCACTGAGACGCACACAGACGTATTCATGTGAATCAAATCCTACTGTGACAGATGGATGGGATTATTCACCTGCCTCACACACACACACATGCAAACAGTATCTACTGTAGGTTGTGATGCAGTCATCATGCTACTTTTTTTTTTGTTTTTAGGAAAATACACTCATATAAGGTTTCCACACAATACACAGACCTTCTGAAGATATACATACTTTTGTCAGAGGACTGAGTCCATAAGGAACAAGACGTCCACCAAGCCAAAAACTGTGTTTTTTGATTGTTTGTTTGTATGTTTATCTACGTAGTCCAGAGGCTTAACCTATGGATTTTTTCTTGTACTTCAGTTAGCTCTCTGGTGCCTCCTTCCATAAAACCTCAGTTACCTTCATTCAAAACCTTCGCCAGAGTCTTAAATCTTGAATGAGCATCTTTGAAAAATAAAGTATTTGCCTTGGGCTATCAGACCAGAAACATTCCTCAGATGGTCATAACAGAGCAAGAAGAAATCATGTTAGGCTTTTATGCTATCACTCCCCTACACACACACACACACACACACACACACACATTTAACTACACATTCATTCAATGTTATTTTCTAACAAATATCTTTGCTCTTGCTTTCTTAGTCACTTACCTTTTCATATCATCCCCTTTGGTCCGCATGCTTCTCCCTTGCCCTTGTTCTTGGTGTGTCTCACTCGTGTGTGGTAGTCCTTTAGTCCTCAGTAGTGCTCTCCTCCGATTCTTTACCACTCTATCTCTCTCTCCGTCTCATTCTGTTGCTGATCCTCGCATGCTCGCGGAGCCCAGTGATCCTCCCTCCCTCTCTCTTGCTCTCTTTCTCTCCCTCTCTCCCTCTCCCCCCCCTCTCTCTCTCACACACACACACACACACACACACTCCCTCTCTCTCTCTCTCTGATCAATATTTCTACCTGCTTCTCTTTTGCTCTCATGTGTTTCTCAAATATTGTCACTCATTTGTTAAGTCGTCCAGTGTCATGACTCACTGTTTTCCTCCCATTTCAATCTCTTTATCGGTGGCGAATCCCATGCCATGCCCTGAATTTTGAGTCTATGTTTGTCTGTGTGCCTACATTGACCCTGGCACGGTGGTAGACCCAGTGAAACTTTGGCAGTCTGCTCCCGGGAGTTGAGCCAGGACACAAACAAACACACATGCCTGAACACACAGAAGCACACACTCGTGCTTCTACCACTCACTTTATTTATATCTTTGCTTCTCTGTGAGAATAAGGTCTACCATTGCCTTGCTAACTCTCTTTCTGCTTTGGTTATGTTTCTTTTTCTCCTTGTAGTTTCACCTCACTCTTCTCTTTGAGCTATTTGGTCACTGTCCTCTCTCTTCTTTGCCCCACTTTCGTCTCCTCATGCCATTCTTTAGTGTTCTTTCATCCTCATTTTTCATACTCCCCTCATGCTCTGTATTTGGCTGTCCCACCACTCATCCTCTTTTAAGCTTATTGTCTTTCTTTCCCTGCTCCCATTCATATGAGCTGAGAATGACACTGCTTTCTTTCTTGTGGCAAATAAGGCAATTAGATAAAATGAAAAGAAAGTAAGATTAAACACCATATGACATCGGATTTAAATTATGCTTAATGATGAATGCTTTGCCTTTTGAGCATAGCAGGAATTGTGTGTGTGCATGTGTGTGTGTTTCTGTGTGTGTATGTGCAAATTAATTTCTTCTTTTGTCATGCATCAAGAAAGACAAGAATGTTTTCCCATTCTTCACATCTTTTACTGGCAGCTTTCAGAGTTAGAATTCAGGTTTAGGGATTGATCTTATTAGGTTTCATTTAGGTAAACATTTGTTAGACTGTTAGCAGTTGAGAAATAAAGCTGCAGGGAATTTACAAATGCAATACTTGTACAATAACATAATGCAATACAGGGCTTGAGCAGCTCCATTCTACACAGTGATTGCAAGTGAAATGTTTCAAATATTTCTTTAAAATGCTGTGAGTTTGTGTGTTCCCTGAGCAGTTCTTTGATGCAGTGTCCATATAAATGTCCCTCCTGACCCCTCCCCCATCTGAAAATAACTGGTGATGTATGCACCACTGCAAAGTGGTTGACTCACCTTGTGTTGTGTTTCAATTGACCTCTGGTGTGATGAGGAAAATGCTGTGTGTATGTGAGTGTGACAATATAAATGTATTTATGCACATTGTATAAGCAGTCACTGCAGTGCAACACATGAAGGCTTTAAAAAATATTACACGTGTGCATAGAAACATGCAAGGGTTATAAATCATGAGATAGTTGTGCCAGAGCTTAGAGGTCGCAGTAATTTGATTTGGAAGTGGAGGATGAGAAGGGTTAGGAAAGTGTATACAATGTGTGAGCTGGAGACCGGAGAAAGCAAAAACTCGTCCTCTTTTTAAGCCTGTAAATGTTTCATTTCACTGCATTTTTTTCTCTTCTTTTCTCCTTTCTGCATTCATTTTCCCTTGACCTCTCCTTCTCTCTCTATGCTCACTCTTCCCTACTTGTGTTAACTGATTGTGGCTTTTTTTGTACATGAGTAGGAAATGGGCTGAGGACACATTGATCTGTTTTCTGAACAGTCAACAGGCATACAGGTTCACATACACTCTGTAATGCACTCAGATAGACACTCATGCTACCTCTTTCTGTTTCTCTGAGTCAGACAAACACACAACCAATCCATCCTTATACACTACAGCTCTAATTACTCCTGCACACAATCCAATCCATCACTCTTTTTTCACCCCCCCCACCCCCACCCCCCACGTCCACCTCTCTACATTTCACCTCAGCCCACAGGTGTTGGGAAAAGTGTCTGCATGTATTTGTGTGTAACAAGGAGGGCAGTGATGATCATGTCACTGTGAGGGGGTACAGTAAGGAGTGCTGCAGGCTTCCAGTGAAAATGTGTTTTTTTAGATGTTCTATTTTTTTAAAAAAAGATGAAAAATCACACTCGAGAGCAGCGTAATGACTGCCCACCTAGGGGATTCCACAAAAGGAATGACAGAGGAGGGTAAAGGGGAAGATAAAAAGGAAAAGATAGTGAGGAGAGCAAAAACAAGATATAGACTGCTGTGAAAGGCATCATTGGACCTGATGTGGAATCATTTGAATGGATTGCTGTTATCTAGTGCCCTCTGTTTTAAATTGAAACTCATATATATAGTTGGTTCTATTTTGCTGCATAATGACTTCCTGATGTCTGTTCATCCACTATTCTAGGTTAGTGTCTATATGTATATATCTTGGATATTTGCACTTTAATAGGTGAGAGCATGGAAGTAGATCAGTGTGTACTTAGTGCACTACTTGATTCATTGTTCCACACTATCGACTGGCAGTTCTGTCAATGTCAGAAACATCTAAAACTTTAAGCATTTAAATTGGGGCTGTCACAGTTAATGCTTTAATTCTCCGTCTTAATTTAAAATTAATGATATGTTAATTATATTTAATTGCATCCATCGTGTTCCACTGTTTATCTTGCTGGGCATCTCTTGGGCATAATGAACTTTAAACAGAATTCAAACTCATTGACATAGAGTCTATGTAACATTTATAAGAAGGAAAAGCATAGGCTCAAAAAAAATATGAGCAATTAAATTGGGATTGCCAACTTACAGCTACCATTATGAGTGAGATTTGGGAATAGTGACAGGGGGTGAGGGCAGGGGTTACTAATAATAGACAGGTTGTTAACACTAACACTAGAGCCACTACTATAAAATGGGTTTTCATTGTTACCTGGCTACATGTTGCTATATTTTGGTCATTACATCAGGGATTAGAGAGGTGCACTGTAGTGTCACTGCTGTAGCCTGCTGTGACACTGTGAAGTGAAAAACATCACTTAAAAAAATACAAAAATAGTCTCCATATGACATTAAACATTTTTTTTGACTTCAGCAAATGGATCACAGGTTAACAATAAAGTGAAAATATGCAGGTCACCACTTAACCTGAGTACAGCTGTGATGTAATTAATTTTTTTTTAATGCTAGTTTGTGAAATAGTCACAACATTATATCTAATCATCTGTAACAGTGGACATAAATTGTAATTGCTTACATTTTGGCAGAGCAGCAATGCCCACACTAGGGTGGCTATGGTGAGAGCTTAAGAAAATTTGTCACTTAAGTGACTCAGATTTACAACTGATCCTGAACTTTATGCGCCTTTCCCACATTCTTTTAAGTCATGGATCACTGTATTCACTATGTTTGATTTTAAGGCATTAGGTAAGGTAAAGCAGCCCAGCAGAAACTGGAAGAATATTTTAACCCTGTAATGCCAAGTATATCATATTTGATACATAAGTTTTGTGAGTTTTTCAGACCTCTACATCATCAGTGCGACTTTTTTTTCCTGAAAAACCTGAATAAATTTCACAAAATTTTAAGCAATAAATTGCATAAAAATGCTGGATGTAGCAAAAAAATAGACAAATTACAACAATTATTTTATTTTATTTGTCAGAAGGTTCAATAAACACTCCAGTTTAAAAAAAAATTAGAATTTGTGGGCAATTATTTCATGGTTCAGACTTTAAAGGGTTAACTGCTTATTTTTTTCCCCAAAACAAAGTTTGCTGTTAAATACATTGCCTCAATCTATTGAACAATCTGTTTTTTCTTTTTGCCAGATGTCTTCTGAGAGAGGACAGCTGGCTTTCCATTATTGGTTTATGATTTTGCTTCTGTATCATCTGCCATCACAGAAAACAACTTTAAGGACATTTCGAATGTCATGCTAATGCATTTTGGGATTTCCCAATGATAGTGTTTTGTAAGTGATAACTTTAAATTGGTAACAGCACCAAGTGATAACACCTTGGCAGCTCTGGCTTACGCTGTAGTCTTTCCTTAATCACAGGGTTAACATTACAATCTGAGATGCCAGCTTCTCTAGATGGCAAATTTCCAACACAAGTACATTGGATTCTGATATAAATTTGCTGTCTTTGTGCCAGTTTACCTGCTGAAGAGTAGAAAAGTGCACGGTATAATTTTCCTTTAAATCTCAAACAGTCCTGCTTCCATGTCAGAGGTAATTTATTGTTAGTAATAAAGTTATCAGTGTTGTGCTATGTGCATAAATGCACATATCTCTCCCACTTTGGGGACGTTTGTATAGACCTTGCGGCTGTGAAATGAAAGCAGCAGGAATTTTAGCTCAGAGAAGAGACAACTATGAATAGACAAAAGAGACAAAGCTGTATTACACTTGTAAATGGTGAGTCTTGTTATTGTGAAATCCTGATATTCAAACTTTTTGCTGTGTGTAAGAAAAAAATATTTTCACAGAGAAAATAAGCTCCCCCTTTTTTCTGGTGTATTAGATTAGTTTGGGTAGCATTAAAAATGTGCAAGAGAGACTTCATCAACTATGACAAATCCACACATCTCTGCTAGGATAAATTAGCTGCAATAATAACATAAAACATATCTCCATTAAATCCTACTTGTATTATGTTTGTATTTTGAGCTCACAATGGACCAACCAGGAACTCTGTCATTTACTGGCCGAAATTCCGCATTAAAATTTTATGTTCCACACTTGTTTCATTTGATTACCACTCAAGAAAAAATAGACTTCAGGTTTAATTTTAATAACTGTAAGCTATCATGTATACCAGCTGGGCTCAATTACTTATCTAAACTAGTAATTTGAGAGTGTAAATCTTCTCAGTTTAGATGGGCTAATATCATCTGTTGTTGACTGGATGATTGCGGACTGAGATCTATCTCTGCTTTCACTGTCAGTAAAAACATTTAGTTTGATTCTGCCACCACAGTAACAACAGCAACATATTATCTGCCAACAGAAAATATGCAGTGGAAGTTATCTGAATACAAACTGCTTTTTCAGGTAACTGTCATTTGGAAGCAACTCAGAAATTACAGCAGTGGCCAGAATGACAGAATGGATAGACATATTAAAGAAAAGTAAAGGATGGAGGAGGAAAGGAGTGAAATCTGAGACCTTGCCAGACTCTGTGTCGTGTTTTGCCAGTAATCTTTTATCTGTTGTGTAAGGCCTTTGCCCCAACAAGCCCTGAGCTCTCTCTCTTTCATACACAGTGCGATTGTTTGCAGTTTTATTATTATACACAACAAAAATATACCTTCCACGTGTCTTTACATGCCACACAATGTGTTGATGAAACACATTCATGTGTGAGGACACAGGAGCATTTGATGGTTAGATATTTGGCCCTTTGAGCATTTGTGTTGTGTTTAGATGGCGTTAAAGGAGATTGAGAGCATTGCCCCTCAGAGAACACCAATTAGAGTGAAGTAGGGCAATATGACACGTGACCTACACTTCAAAACAGTAACATGCACATATACACCAGCGCAGTGAACACAAAACCAGAAATTTATGAGCTGTTGAGTAGTTTTCCTGAGTGAGTATGTGTGTGTCTGTGTGTGTTCCTAATCCTATTACTGATCAGGCAGTGCACTCTAAGGAGGCAAAAAAGGAAGAGCGAGAGGTGAAAAAAATAGAGTTAATTGTGCTGCTTGATCCTGTCTGTTGGTTTTTACCATCATTGGGGAGCGTTTCCTACTAAATTACATACATTAGTATATATGGATAATTTAAAGACTTGCGACCACTGTCGATAACAGTGTTTTCTCATACTAAGGTTTACTTTCAATGACAGGAGTTAATTTTAGTGACAAATAAGGCATTGTTTAAAGACAAGCTAATCATTGTTCCCTCATTTAAGTGTTTCTTCCAGCACTTACTCTGTACTTAGGTGTCACACTAAACTGATCTCCTAGCACTTTTAAAAGGGATACATAAGAGGAAAGAGAGATGTGGGAAAGAAGGAAAGAGACATTAAAGAAGGAAATATGCTGATGGAGTCTCTGGTGTCACTACACTGCAGAAGGTTGGGAGGAGGCTGGGGGTAGTTATACCCTGAGCTCAAACACACACATGCACATCCAAGAACATACAGGTTTACAGTGTACCCTTAGTTAGATATTTATTGGGGACCAAGAAACAAAGCTGTGTAAGCGCCCATAGTATTATTCATCCCTTTCTTCTTCTCTTTACTCCTCTTTTTCTTCTACTCATGCCTTTGGAGTCTGTGGCAGCCCATAGAACCGCATGTTAAAAGTTTAGAAATGTGGCACAGCAATCAGGGACAGTCCCTGATTTCCGAGGGTGCTTTTAATTATGCTAACTTATGCATCCTCAAGTCCTCTCTCCTCCCACGACCCTAAATTGTTTCCCCTTTGTCACAATGAACGATCTTTCAAGTCCTTAATTGCATCTCAAGGAGAGAGACGGCTTCTAAAAGGGCTAAGAGCGAGGAAACACAGGTGTATCCTGCAGAAGTCTTTTATCAGGTGCTATGATGAATAAATGCTGCACCTCCTCATGTGACCACAAACTATGTGCACAGTTTTTTTCTCACGCCTACTTTGTGTCATCATATTTAAGCATCAACAGATAATATAAAAGATGATATTAATTAACTGCAATCAAGTTGTGTGTGATAAATCAGTCCTATACATTCAAAAAGACTGAATATGAAGGATGATTCTCTTGCAAAGTGTTGTCGCATCACACAAAGTCACTGATTGTTTTTTTAATTTTTTTTTTGTTTTTTACTTTGCGTTCTAGCACAGCTATGTGGTATTTTACTGTGTAAATAACGATAATACAAGTAAATAAATAGACTAGGAAATCATCTCAAATAGCAAAGGATTATCATACATTCGGTTTGACAGGTGATCCAGCTGTGCGGCACATGACAGACTAACACAATGGAACAAAGGATTGATCATTTGGCAGCTTCGGCTTCTCTGTCCTTGCATCTCTTACACAGCTCTCTCTAACATTGTCACTGTCAGGAGCTAAGACACAGTGAAAAGCAGGTGAAGGAAGCTTAATAAAAAACACCCCTAGTTTCATGTTCGAGACTTGAGCACTCTTGCACCACCATTGGTTTAAAGTTGCTGTAAAATTTAAACTATATGGATGATTTTTTTTTTAAAGTACATCTGGATATTGTGGCTCAAGCTGAGACCCTCGGATTTTTATTAAAATGTTTTTCCACTCTTCCCCAAAATTGTCACTGATAAGCTCTAAACCCATTATGACAAAAGTCGAAATATGAATTTTAGATTTTTTAAAAGCAATAGTCTGTCACAGCCAACTGAAATCAGCAGCAAACTTGCGAACGTGGAAGTTAGGCCATATCTCACCAATGCTTGGCGCTATTAAATCCAAACATAATGCACAGACTCGGGACCCCATTGTGAAGACTGTCTTTTTCATATGACTGCTTAAAGTCACGTTTTTAACACGATCAGATTAAGTTGCCATGGTGACTGTGCCCTGCTGAACTGCTTGCCCCCTTCATTGCTGCTTGCAGCTATGTTTTAATGAAGTTTTAATGAAGTTTTAAGTTTTGTTTGCATACATGACTGAAAAAGTATCTTTGCCTATTAGAATGCAGGCAAGCACAAACACAAACCCTGCCACTTTTGATCAAATTAAAGCTGTCATCGCATTAGATGCCATTCATCTTTCATCTTCAATTAGTCATCCATCATCCTTAATCTCTGTCTCATGTCTCCTTTTCTGCCACCAACTCTGAAGGATAATTTCTCACAAACCCCAGTGGCAGAAATACCTGTTCTGAATGTTTACTGAACTCTATGTAGACTTCGAGCACAGTAGAGGATCAGAAAAAATCTATATGTAGAATAAGAAAACAAGGGCATAAGCCAACACATGCTAGTGTTTACCAGTATCTAAAAAAATGTTCTGGCACTTTTGAGGCTCAGTTGTGTGCTGATGATTTATTTACAGACAACTTGACAACTAAAGAAATAAAATTGGACCTGGCGAATAGGGTAGATGAAATCAATAATTTTCTGAGTATAAGAACAGAAATGATTGAAAATGCAACATTAGTCCAGCTGGTGGAGAACATGGAGGAGGTCCTGAGTATAGTCCCAGAAAGCTGATTCTGTTCATCTAGACGTTGCAGGAGTGGGAGAAAATGCAACGTCCAGTGTAGATTACCAAAAATTGATTTAATCAGTAAATATTTAACACTTTTAGGAATGTGTATAAAATGCACAAACTTTAAAAATTCACATTTTCTTTCACTAAATTAGTTGTTCATGTTCTCTTTGGGTCGATGCAGATCAGTTTCTTTATTTTTTTCTCTGTTTTCTTTACCTTCGTTGACCATTACCATTCTCAGTTCCTTCCCCCTCTCAGCCTCTGATTGTGGAAAGAGCTGCTCTAAATTTTCCATTAATTTTCTGCTCTAATCCAGCTTGAGAGAGTTTTTCCACAGTATAAGTACTTTTCACATAGATTTAAAGCTAGCTTGGTTAAAAATTGTTTTTTCTTTTCCATGGCTAGCCTCGTATTTAATTTCTGTCTTTCTCACAGAAGTCGCAGCTCCTTCTTCCACCTGTTCTGTCTTTTGACTTTTTTTTTTCATCTTCTATCGCTGACTCTTGCTAATACTAATCTCAGTGTTTGTCTATGTGTACTCACCTTGGACTGTATTCAAAGTTAAGTGCATGTAATGACGAGTTAATATGTCATTAAAAACATAAAAAATCAAAACACTCAAAACCTGTGGTATATAAATTTTCCATCAAAGTGTTTTTTTGTAGGTTCATAGCTTATTTACTTAGTTATTTTTATGTAACATTACATATTGTCACACTGTAATGTCTGCCTATTTGTGGTGAAATGAAGGTTGACCACATCACTGAAGAGGCGTTGTCTGAACTGCCTTTTTTAAAGCTACTCTTCTTGCTTTTGTTGATGTTTGAAAGGTTGTCCTCTCTTTTTCTTTTAAAAAAAGTAAATCAAATTAACTACGTTAAAATTAATTTTTGCTGACATTGTCTGTCCCTTTTATCATTTGCTGTTATCAGAAAGTCTGAAAGCTTTAGTTCTGTTTTTATTATTTGGAGTGATAGAGTAATTCAAAAGGTACTTTTTTAATCTCACCTTGTGCTAGGTTGCCACAATGTAAACAACAGAATGTAATTTAATAACTACAGACATTGGCAGCTTTCCTGGCAGTGGTTACTTTTGTTTATAGTGATTATGATAATTTGTAAACACCATCGTGGTAACAACTTGTTGATGCACACAGTTTAATTTCTGTTTAGCTATGCCTCAGACTTGGTGCAGCAACAGATTACCTTAAGTGATTCAAAAGTACCTTGTGATAGACTGCCGACCTGTCCAGGGTATAATACGCCCCTCACCCTATGAAGCTGGAATAGGCTCCAGCCCCCAAGCAAATCCTGATATGGATAAGTGGTTTAGAAAATAGATGGATGGATGGATGATTCAAAAGTCTTTGGCTTAAGATGTGTGGCTGTCAGGTTAAGAGTAATGGGTTATCGTTTTCTTTCTCTCTCTTTTCACACCCTTTACCTAGTCTAGGGTTGTTGCCTGCATGACCGCTATCCTCAGTCAGATGGATGATCGTCACTATTCTACATACATCGAAACCTTCACTGGAACTACTGATCTTGTGGTAAGTACCTCACACACAGATCTGCAGATGACTGTTAACCCTGTAAAGCCTGAACCATGAAATAGTTGCCAGAAAATTAAAATTTTTTTGGAGTGTTTATTGAACCTTCTGACAAATAACAAAAAAAAGAATTTAAATATCAATTTGCATATATGAGTTTAAATTTGTATCATATTTGCTACATCCAGCATTTTTGTGCTGTTTATTGCTTAAAAATTTATTGTGCAATTTATTCAGGTTTTTCAGGGAAAGAATATCATACTAATGATGTAGAGGTCTCAAAAACTCAAAAAACTTGTTTATCAAATATGATACACTTGGCATTACAGGGTTAATTATCTACTGATGGCAAGTTAGCAAACTGTCAGTCTTTAAGAAATTATACAGTACTGTGCAAAAGTCTTGAGCCACCCCTCTTTTCTTTAGATTTTGCTTCCAATGAGCCCAGATTTCTTGTAAGTTTTTAAAAGTGGTCTTGATAAACAGTTCTCCAGTCTTTCTAAAGGTCTTTCAGTTTTTCTTTGGATGTTGGCTGCTTTTTCAATCATTTTCAGTCCAGTCCTTGTACCTCATTATTTTTGTTTGTTTGGTAAGCCACTTAACACTGACCTATGAATCATTCAAGCATAAAAAAGTCACCTAACTCAAGGAATGAACCAGTGTTGAGTACACATAACAAACAAAAGCACATAATTTGTTCCCATTTCTTTACTTGAATCTATGAAAAATGGCAAAGATAACAGAGTTTGACAAGTATATAATAGTATTTTTGTACCAACAGGGTGATTTCCAAAGTGTTATTAGCCAAAACCTTGGCATATCACTTTATGATGCGCATTAAGTCCTTAAAACATCTGAGGAAACTGGAAATGTAGAGAACAAAAAAAGCAGTGACAGGCCTAAAAACTATCAACAGCAGATGAACAGTATCTGAAAGAAAATGTAAAAAATGATGGAATTATGAACGCAAGTAAAAGTACTGTCAGATTTTAAACCACCATACAATACCATCTGGAAAGGATCGTTTTGGCAATAGTTTCATTTTTCAGCTTGACAATGATCCCAAACAAACTGCCAGTGCGGTAAAAGCATACCTGGATACAAAAACACACAATGCAGAACTATCAGTCATGGACTGGCCTCCTCAGAACGCAGACCTCAACATCTTGACAGATCATGCTGACAGAGAATGGAACAAAAGGCAGCTAATATCCAAAGAAGAGCTTTGAGTTGTCCTTCAAGAAGCCTGGAGACTACTTAAAGAAATGACAAGAAAAAGGTGGTCATACCAAATATTGACTTTCGAGCTTGTTAGAATTGTACAAACTCAGTTTTTGCCTTAAATACTGTATTTCCATGTGTTTGCATGTTTCAATATATCGCTGCACTGATTTCTCATTTTCCTGTCAAAATATAAATAGAGATTTTTGCATATTGCTGTATAATACAGTTCTATATACTCATTTGTCTCTTGTCCTTCTTGTCTTCTCTTACTGCAGGATTTCCTAATGGAGTCCTTCCTACTTTTCAAGGACCTGATTGGGAAACATGTGTATCCCTCTGACTGGATGGCCATGATCATGGTACAGAACAGGTACCATATTGCAAATATATACACATACATGAACAGAACCAGTTTAAAATTCTTCTCTTGCGTGGTTCCACATCTGTTTGGCCATGAGCCTTGGTTTATGCATTTTTTTTTTTTTTAAAAGTCGACATCCACAGTGACTTGTTCATCCTCATGAACCCACACAGAGATAAGTTAGTGATAGTAAAGCTGGGATCAAGGCTGCGATGATGAAAACGGCTGATGTGACAAATATGACTGTGTGTGAGCTGATGGAATGAAAGCTATCAGTGTTTTTTTGTGATGTAAGCTAAGGGGAGGCTAAAGCTGTGTCAGACAAAAAGGCAAATAGGAAAAATTGAAAGTGAGGTACAGAAAAAGGCAGTTTGATAAGGAGTCTGTAGACTGGGGTTAGAATGGAGATGTGCAGATATAGAAAGAAAGGCCTACTTAAAAGAAAATGAAAGAAGGAGGGGAAATGAGAAGGAATGGCATTTGGCTCTGTATAATGGTGATAGGTAGACAGTGTTGAAGCAGAGGGAGCCTGGGAGTAGTTTTGCTACTTAACTTTAGCAATCCATAAGGCCATATCGCACTGATACACCTGCACACTTTGTTAACTTGCTATCATGATCTATCACTGTGACAAGATTTGAATTTAAAGCAATATTACATTTTTGTCTGGAATAACAGTTTAAAGCTGTGGCTTTAAGCTTTACAGTGGAAATTCTTTGATAAACAAAAAATAGGTTGCACTGTGATTATTTAAAAAATCCCATCCATTATTCTATAATAATCCCATTATACTTTTTTTACTCTTATTCTTTTTTTTTTTACATTCATCTTGATCAAACACCACCATAGCAAAGTTTACTTTATTGGCATGTTCTGCATATTATATATGTTTATATTTGTCTATTAGGGTGTTCCTAAGAGCCATCAATACATATGCTGACACTATGAAACAAAAGTTCCTCAATAACGATGACTTTGAAGTCCAGGTAACTGTATTTATATGTGCAATATTTCCCAGCTCTATCTCATATTGTTGCCATTCATTCTTCTTATTGTGTCTGAATCCCCTTTAACGTTTTCTTTCTCTGCATCTCCTCTCTTCCTCACTCTTCCTACCTGTCTAGTTGTGGAATAACTACTTCCACTTGGCAGTAGCGTTTATTACCCAGGAGTCTCTGCAGCTTCAGCATTTCTCACCAACCAAGAGGAACAAGATTCTGGCCAAGTGAGAGAAGAGCTATTTAATTTCCCAATTTACCACACCTACTCTCCCCGCTGATTTGTGGTCTATTTTGGAGTCTGCGTTTGCTGTATATACTCCCACTACCTATTAAAACCATGTGTTACCTGTAGATAGGCATTTAATTTAGTTCAAGTTGCGTAAGAGTAGTTGACCATTATCTTTTCCACTGAGTAATAACAGTATTGATTAAGACATTGCTTCCAAACTTACGGGCTAATTTCTTCTTTTTCCCGTGTATTTTTCCTTCCTTACTCTCCCACACTCTGATTTCCAGATATGGAGATATGAGAAGGCTTATTGGCTTTGCAATCCGTGACATCTGGTATAAACTAGGTAAGAACTATACTTTAATGTATAGGAGAGTCTGAGTGAGGGTGAGTGAAAAATGTTGAGCATCTACGTATATGAGCAAGTACATATATGTGTGTGTTTTTCAGGTAGTCATAAGATCTGTTTCATCCCTGGCATGGTGGGTCCCATCCTGGAGATGACTTTGATCCCTGAGGAAGAGCTGAGAAGGGCCACTATTCCCATCTTCTTTGACATGATCACCTGTGAACATGCACGTTTTGGAAACTTCAGCAAGGTACAGACATATAGGAACATGAAAATAGTGTACACACTGAACCTAAGATAGCCAAGCCATTAAAAAAGTAATTGTGATAATTGCACGACTTTGGCAGTTAATTTGAGGAAAAAGTATATACATTGCATAAATGCATTGTTATCAAGTTAATGTTGACAGCTTGAAGACAGACATTTATTGTATTTATATCTGTGCATACAGTTGTGCTCATAAGTTTACATACCCTGCCAGAATTTGTGATTTTTTTTGGCCATTTTTCAGAGAATATGAATGATAATACAAAAACTTTTCTTTCACTCATGGTTAGTGGTTGGGTGAAGCCATTTATTATCAAACAATTGTGTTTGTCCTTTTTCCAAATGACTCTGATCAAAAGTTTACATACCCTGGAATTTTTGGGATGATAACATACACACAAGTTGACACACACAGGTTTAAATGACTACTAAAGGTAACCATCCTCACCTGTGATCTGTTTGCTTGTAATTAGTGTGTGTGTGTGTGTGTGTATAAAAAGTCAGTGAGATTCTGGGCTCCAGACAGACCGCTGCATGTTTCATTCAGTGCTACACTGACATTGGATTCTGAGCCATGGGGAAAGCAAAAGAATTATCAAAGGATCTGCGGGAGAAGATAGTTGAA
>VUQS01043339.1:4220-16253 GCA_015108495.1 Heterochromis multidens
AAAAAAATTTGTCCTCAAAAAACGCACTGTAAAAAAATGAAGTTGACATTAATCAATGATGAGCTGGCCCTGTTGTTTCTAAACAAGAAAAGGAAGAAACTGAGATTCTAGATTCATCCACTTCTCAGGAGAAAGCAGCAGCAGGGAGAATTTCATACTTTGATCCAGGAGTTGAAGCCGTTTCATGGCCGCTTTCGTACATATTTCAGGAGGTCAGTGGGGCAGTTTGAGCGCTTGTTGGCAGAGTTGGGACCACATCTGAGGAGGCAGAGAAATCATTTCAGAGAGCCGATTGGCCCAGAGCAGCTTCTAGCTGTGTGTCTGAGGTAAAATAGGATTATTTTACTATTTCCATATCATTGTGTATTCAGTAGCGGTGCGCGATTTCAGTTACGAACACACTTGTTGCCAAATGCAGTGATCTGATTGGTCAGATCTGTTTATTTGGATCCAAAAAATCAGAAAAATCGAGCTTGGTTTGAAAAAATAAATGCCGCAAATTTGTCCAGTGAAATTACGCGGTTGGTGTGAACGGCTGCATTAAGAACAGGTGAGTCTGAAAAATATTTTTAACACACAAAATATTTTCACGGCTTTTACGCGTCCGGTGTGTAAAGGCCTTAACTTTTATTTAAGCAAGACAGTGGTAACCAATATTATTCCTTGTTAAAATTTGCCTTTGGCCAAGAGCATCTTCCTTCTGTATCTTCCTCAGGACATCATAAACACTCTGGAGCAGCGTCTAAAGCCACTGGTGAATGCTGAGCTCTCTGTGTTGGTGGATGTTCTCCATCAACCAGAGCTGCTGTTCCCAGAAGGGACAGACGCCCGACAGCGCTGCGAGTCCGGGGGATTCATTTCTAAGTAGGTCATCTGAGTCTAAAACATGTATCAGCACCGACACCTTCACAGAGGGATGATGGGAAATATGATGTCTGTGTGCTGTGCAGGTTGATTCAGCACACCAAGGCTCTGATGTCTTCAGAGGAGAAGCTGTGTATCAAAGTTCTTAAGACTCTGCAGGAGATGCTCATCAGGACTCTGGACTTTGATGAAAAGGTCAATTAATAGTAGCTGAGACTAGTGAATTTAGTAACTAGTGTTTGAGCAGCACAGTCAGCCTATGAATCTCAAAAAAATCTACACCATTGTAGCCATGGGTGGATTAGGAGACAAGTCCTGGAGCAAGATACCATGACTTTACGTCTCCTTCTTGTTATTTTATATCAATTTGTGGTTGATTTGTATTGTTTTTCTTGTTGCTGTGAGGTGTTTTTTTAATTTTTTTTTTTTTTATCTCTTTGTGGTCATTTGGCGTGTCTTTGCAGCTCTTTTGCACCTGTAGTCCTTTTGCATCTCCATGTAATTGTTTGGTAACTTTTTGTGGTTGTTTTTTGTGCCTCAGTGGTGGATTTGACTTTTTTGTGGCTTTTTGTTTATCATCTCTTTGTGCAGTTGCTTTAAGTCTCTTTGTGTCTTGTAGTGCTGGCTTTTTTTCTGTACTTACAGTAACTATATCTTTCATTTGGTATTTTGTGTTGTGGTTATTTTTCTCTGGTGGTTTTATGGTCTCCAGTGGTCTTTTTGCAGCTTTTCCATATTTTTGCTTATTTTATCTCAGCTATGGTGTTACTGGAGATAATTTATCTGAAGTTCTGTAGTGGGACCACACACCAAACACTCCTCTTTCAGTCAAACATCTGTAAATGCCTGCCTGTTCTTGTTTCCCTTCCCCAACCTCTCTCCCCTTTTTCTGTTTGTCAGCCTCTCTGCCAAGCCTCGGAGCTGCCACCAATCGTCAATGAGGTCTTTCCCAAACTGCAATCTTTTAGCAATTTCTTAGCTTTCTTTAGTTTAATTATAACAGGATGGAAATTCAACTGGCTGTTGATTTGTTTCAGGGAATAGCACTGCGGAAGGTTTTACTGCTTAACTACTTGTTTCCAAACAAGAAGACGAACCAGAAGAATGACCTGGCTGAACTCGGAGCTGCAGGTAAACTGCTTCATACTGACATCATTTAGAGGAAACGGTACTCACTGCTCAAAAAAAATTAGGGGAAGATTTGATCATCACAGTATAACACAGTCAGTAAATTCAGGGGTATCAATGTGTTCAGTTAGGAAGCATAAAACTTTGTGAATCCATTTCACCTGCTTTGCTGTAAATTAAAATGACAACAGGTGTAATGGACGGGATGGTTTTGCAGGTGGTGGCCACAGACCATTGCTCTCTCCTTATCCTTCCTGACTGTGTCCTTGTCACTACTGCTAGCATGAATACCTGCAGCCCATTCAGGTTGCACAAGTAGTCCAGCTCCTCCAGGGTGGCACATCCATATGTGATGTTGCAAGAAGGTTTGCTGTCTCTCCCAGCACAGTCTCATAAGTAGACAAGGCCGTAGAAGGGCATCAACCTAGCATCTACTCCTTTGTGCAAGGAGGAACAGGAGGAGCACTGCCAAAGCCCTACAAAATCACCTCCAGTGGGCTACTCTGTCTCTGACAGGACTATCAGAAATTGACTCCATGTGGGTGGCATGATGGCCCATCATCCCTTAGTGGGACCTGTACTCACAGCCCATGGAGCACAATTGGTAGTTGGCATCATCAGAACTGGCAGGTCCGCTACTGGCACCCTGTTTTCTTCAGAGATGAAAGCTGGTTCACACTGAGCACATGTGACAGGCATGAAAGAGTCTGGAAACACCACAGCAAAAAATATGCTGCAATTTACTGATGGCCTTGGAGGAGAGGGAGGGGGGAGATTCCATCCTTGGAGGTGGCAAAAACTTCCACGTGCTAGCCAACAGTATCCTGACTGCTGTTAAGCACCAGGATGAAATCCTCAGACCCGTTGTCACACCTTGTGCTGGTGTAGTGGACTCTGGGTTCCCATGTGTCTAGTGTGTAGGCAGTTGTTTGATGAACAGGGAATTGAATTCCCCAGACCTGAATCCAATTCAGAACCTCTTCGAAGTTGTGTGCATCCGATGTCACTAATTAGCACCACAGACTGTGCAGGAGCTCACTGATGCCGTTTGACTGAGCTAGAACGGACAGATTTACTGGAAAGGGAGCAAACAGCTTGTTTAATCTCTGTCCTGGTAGTTTTCCTGTTT
The DNA here is from genome assembly GCA_015108495.1 of Heterochromis multidens. NCBI lineage: Eukaryota > Metazoa > Chordata > Actinopteri > Cichliformes > Cichlidae > Heterochromis > Heterochromis multidens. The sequence goes on from VUQS01043339.1 coordinate 7,342, forward strand.
GGAGAGGGAGGTGTTATCTTGATGTTACTGGTCCTGAGTTTTCCAACTAATTTCCTGGAAATTGTTTCTAGAATATTTGCCAGAAATCTGCTCATATTTATCTGTAAATGAAAAAAGAAATTAAATGTCCTACATAGGATAGTAAGAAAAAAACAGTGAAAGTATTACTTGTTACAGGACAATAAAATTAGTAGGTCACTTTTTGTCCTCTGCAGTAGCAGGCTGAATTTAATTAACCAGTATATTTGTGAGAGAATACAGAAGATGCTCTAAGTGATTTTTCTCCATTTTTAGCATTTTGAGCCATTTATTCAACATGATTTACCTAATACAATTATACTAATCTAATATTATAATACTAATCAAATCTATATTGTCTCTGACTAAAAAATATCTGTGACCAATGACGTGCAAAGCTGCTGGATTATGCAGTATTTTTGTTATTGTGAGTCAGGGGGTGAACAGGAGCGGGACTGGGTGGCAGTGGCAGCAATTCAGTGTCGTCTGGACCGCGAAGGAGGAACGAAGCTGTTCACAGATCTGGTGATGAGCACTAAGAATGATAAGATCTTCCAGGAGAGCATCCAGCTGGCCATCTGCCTGCTGGAGGGAGGAAACACTGAGATACAGGTAACAGACAGGAGGAGGAGCAGATCAGATATTTCTTGTGTTTTTTGGTAATTTAAGCCACCATTGTAAAGTTACAGAGTCTGCTAAAAAAAAAACAGGACAAACCATAAAATACAGCAAACATGAAAAAAGAAGAAATCTGAGATGAAAATCGTCACATTTCAGTTCATTTTTTAGTTTTCTCCTGTGTCACTGATCCAGTGAGTTTAACAAACAGGATCTGCTACTGGTAACCATTGTTAGACTGTTTCAGACCTGGTTTTGGTTTTAGACGGTTTTCAAGCTTGTTTTAATCCAGTGTTAGACTGGTTTGTATGTTGACTCTGTCCACTTCTCCTGCAGAACTCCTTCTACAAACTGATGATGGGCGACAACAAGTCAGAGAAGTTCTTCAAAGTGTTTCATGACAGGATGAAAGAAGCTCAGGCTGACATTAAAGCAACAGTTTCTGTAAATGTTGGAGAGATGACGCACAAGGCCAACGAGACGGAGCCGGAGAACGGTGAGCGTCACCTAAAATAGTACAACTGGAATCAGATTATTATATAGTTTTAATGTACATCCATATTTGGGGTTCCTTAGATTGGAGTTATTTGAGAATGCTTGATCAAACCTTTGTTTGTAATTAATGGTTTGACTCACTCGTGAACTTTAATCATGTGTAGACACTTGATAACTTGTTTTAAAGGATTACTTAAACAATTTGGTATTATGCACCTTTGTGAAGGGAAAAAATAAGGCTTTGAAATTGCAGTAGGCATATTGTGAGGAAAAGGTCAGTCTGGGCTAACGAATTTCAATTCTGAAACATATTTGTAATAACATTTTCCTGTTTGTGAAGGCGGCTCTACTACTCTGGTACTTCCGGGTACGGGAGGTCACCCGTTGTTGGTACCAGGTGCATCCATCGCCCCAGGCACCTCCACCCTGCCAGCTCAACCTGCTGTAGAACAGAGGGAGGTGGAGACAGAGATGGGACCAGCTGTTATCATCATGAAGCCAATCCTGAGGTTCCTACAGCTGCTCTGTGAGAACCACAACCATGACCTACAGGTGAGTTTCTGCTAACTACTGAAAAACCAGGAACTCAAAATTAGTTGGTTTTTTGTTTTGGTTTTTTTTGTTTTTTTAGAGAATTTGTAGCATTAAACACATGGCAAAGAAAGTTAATATAATACTTAGATTTTAGAGACAAGTTGGAAGTTTTTCTCTCCACTTTAGTCAGTTCTTTTACCCCCATCTAGTGGCCATTTGAGGAAATAAAGCTATCTGTTTGCTCCAGCATCTTCTTGATGTGAGCATGCATACAGAAAATGTGAGGTTGAAGTGTGTGACATTGTGTTTCCAGAACTTCCTGCGTTGCCAGAATAACAAAGCCAACTACAACCTAGTGTGTGAGACTCTTCAGTTTCTGGACATCATGTGTGGTAGCACGACGGGTGGCCTGGGCCTGCTGGGCCTGTACATTAATGAATCAAACGTCCACCTCATCATTCAGACCCTGGAAACACTTACAGAGTACTGCCAGGGACCCTGCCAAGAGAACCAGGTACATGGAAAAAACAAGATTACCAAGGTACTTTGGTTTCTACTAACGCTGCTGCTTCACTGTAATAAGGCTCTGGGTTCAAACCTGCTGTTTGCTGAGGTTGCATGTTCTCACTGTGCCTGGTGGGTTTCCTTCCTCCCACAGTCCAAAGACTCTGCTTGTTAGGTTAATTGTCTGTAGTTTGTACCAACACCACTAAAACTTATGAATCTTGATACCAGTTTCAGCACCAACAGATGTGGATTTATACCTTTGAACCTCTTAGATACGTTCACCATGTTGCAGCCACTTTTGTTACTAACATTTCTGGGGACCTTCTTGGGGTAACTATCCACTGAAGAGTGACCAGTCTCTATTTCCTAGTCTGGGCAGATTGATAGATAAATATAGCTGCTTGTAACACAAAACCAGTGGTTGTTAATACAAGGGAAATACGTGCCCAACAGTTACTAGAACTATGAAGAAGTTCCTGGATTTTAAAAGTTCTTTTGTCCAGTACTAGGGCTGATGTCTGGTACCAGACATAGAACTACTTCCACTGAACAAACACTGGTGCCAGCATAAGAAACGTAGTACATGTCTTAAAATGTGGCCTCAAAGGGCACCAAGGCAGCACAAGCTCCAGCCCTACAGATGAAAAGACCAGATGTTGTCGTCTGGTTTTTAATCTTCAAGACGTTTTAAAGGTGTCCTGGATTTATTGCAGGTATAACACAGTGAGCGGCAGGCCTGTTCTTGCACAGACATTTGTTTTCTGTGTGTTTTTTTTCAGACATGTATCGTGACCCACGAGTCCAACGGCATCGACATCATAACAGCTCTGATCCTGAATGACATCAGTCCTCTTTGTCGCTATCGGATGGAGATGGTGCTGCAGCTGAAGGTAACGCTGGTTCACCTGTCCATTTAGACACAGTCCAGTGTAGCTACACCACAGTGCCAAAAGTTTGCAGACATTTTTTCTTATTTGGATATTTTTCTGTACAATAAAACAAGCACCAAAAAGTCTAACAGTACTTACAACTTAATTATGTTCAAACATGTAATCTGGAGGGCGGTGTAGGTGATGATAAAATGTAACTGTGAAAACACCAATATTTATCCACACTCTTTCCAGTTAATGTGTAGTTTAGTTTCCAACATTTCTATGAATATAATTTAAAGGAAATCTGTGAACTTTTCTAAAGTGAGAAATCAAAGTATGTCTCTAGTAGTGGACAGATGTTCTAGACCCCTTAAATGATCTTAGACTTTGATTGTTAAGAATAGAATAGAATAGAATAGAATAGCCCTTTATTGTCATTGTACAACCAAATTGTGGGTGCTCTTAAAAGTTAAGACTGAGCGGTTGAATGCACACTGTTAATACCACATTCACTTTTGGCCACACAGTCTACGTGTGGGGTTCAGTCCATTTGTTTGACTGCTGTTTTTTCTCCCCGGTTGACAGGACAATGCCTCCAAGCTGCTGTTGGCTCTTATGGAGAGTCGTCACGACAGTGAGAACGCAGAAAGGATTCTGTTAAACCTGCGGCCGCGAGAGCTGGTCAGACCCTGAACCACATGTCCATAAAGCAGCTGTTAAAGATCTGATTGAATAGCAAGTAAAACTCTGAGTGTGTGTATGTGCATGCTCTGGCAGGTGGAGGTAATAAAGAAGGCCTACAACCAGGAGAGTGAATGTGAAGAGGTGGAGGTGGAGGTTTCTCCTCGGGAGGTGGGACACAACATCTACATCCTGGCTCAGCAGGTGACTAAACACAATTTCCTATGGAAAAATCCATGATATTCTGTGTTTGGCTCAGTTGTTGGTTAGGGTCGAAATAAAGTTCTTTTTGTTGTGTGTTTGCAGCTGGCGAGACACAACAAAGTCCTGCACAACCTCCTGAAGCCTCCAAAGAACAGTAAAGAGGGAGAGGAGGGCATCTCCTCCATGGTAAACATCCATCCATCCATGCATCCATCCATGTCATGTTGTAATCCTCTAAAACTGGTACCATGCTGCTGTTTGTGTGTCTGCAGCTGAACCTCAACAACCGGCCTCTGTCCCAAATGTTGAAGTCCTCTGCTCCAGCTGCTGTGGTGGAGCAGGACCCGCTGGAGTACTACGAGCAGCTGACCGCACAGATAGAGGTAGTAGTACTACTATAATACATATCTTTATACTGAGCCATCAACACTAATATACTGTGAGTTTTCATTATCAGATGGGCTTTCTGTTTTTATGTCATATACAGTCGCGTGAAGAAGAATAGCCCAATGAAAATGCACAAAATGACATTTGATTCTTTGGGTAAAGGTAGTAATGACTGAACACCACCGCAAGGAAAATGAGCCTTTCAAATCATTTATTCAACAAGCATCTCTATCTTTCCATCCTTCTGTTATATCACTGGGTTGCAGCAATCTAAGCAGAGATGCTCCTCCTTCGTCCCAGCCTCCTCCTCCGGCCCTTCTTGGGTGGACACTGCAATGGTTCTACTCTGAGCCCCTCCTGAATGACCGAGCTCCTCATTCTACCTCTGAGATTGAGCCCATATACCCTTCAGAAGAATCACATTTCCACTGCTTATATCTGCAATCTTGTTCTTTTGGTCACTACCCACAGTTTGTGGCCATGGGTGAAGGTAGGAAAGTAGCTATAACAGTAAATCGACAGCTTCATCTTAGCTCTCACTGCGGACGAGTGAAACATCCACCTCATTGCACAGACTGCAGCTACTCGTGAACAACACCCCATGATACTTCAATCTCTCTACTTGAAGCAGAAACTTATCCCAAACCCAGAGCAGGCATTCCACTCTCTTCTGACTGAGAACCATGGCCTCAGGCTTGGAGGTGTTGATTCTCATCCCTGCCACTTTGCCCTACAAACCACAACAGTGCAAGCTGGAGGTCACTGCTCAATGAAGCAAACCGAACCACATCATCCTCAAAGAGATGTAATCCTGAGAGTTTGATCTACCCCCTTCCTGTACCTAGAAAGTCTGTCCATCCAAAAAAAAAAAAAAATCAACAATAGCTGTAATATTCTGTGGAAAGAGTCAAGTCCATTCTTGGCATTAGAAGCTAGTATTGCCCATTTAGCTGAAATAACTCATTTTTAGGAATTTTACATATTCATCCACCAGTCAAAGTTTCTGACAAAATTATGCAATCATGCAAAATTACTTCATTTGTGAGGTTTTTGCAAGGTTTCTTGCCTGTCCTCAATCTTCCTACAACATTTCAGTGGAATTCAAGTCTGGGCTTTGACTCCCATAACCCTCCTTTTCTTCTTTTTTAAGAAACTCCTTTGGTGGGTTTGCTTACTTACATTTTGACTTTGACTTTAAACAAATGGTCTAACAGTATATTCAAGTACTCTTTAGGAAAACACAGAATTCATGAGTGCACGCTGCCCAGTCCATGAGGCAGCAAAGCATTTCAAAACCACAACATTTCACCCAAAAGATAGAGGTGGCCATACAACAATACCTTTTGAATTAAACTACTCCAAAATATTTTTTTTCCCTCTGTGTTTGTTGGCAAACCTAAGTTTTTATGTCCTTTTTGGACAGCAACGTCCCACGCGGATCAAATTTGTGCAGTTTCCTTCTGATTGTACTTTGACACCAACCTTTGCAGTGTCAGCTGATCCCGGGATGACTTCTTGAGTATCTTTGAGACTTCTTTTGGCATTAAGCAGTCTGCTCTTTGGCTGAATTTGTTGAGGTGGGCAGTCCTAGACAACTTGGAAATCATTTGAAATTCAAGCTACTTTTTCAGTGTGACTGGTCTGTTTTATTTAAGTAAATTATGAAAATATGATTTGTTTGAGTTTGCCAGCTTCATCTTTAGGGACTACTTTACAGAGACAATATGTGTACAACATACTGTCTAAACTGCGTGTTTGTCTGTGCCCAGATTGTTCGTGAGGACCGCAGCATGGAGCAGATTGTGTTTCCTGTTCATCCCATCTGTGAATTTTTGACAGAAGAATCAAAGGTCAGAGTGTTCGCCACCACTGAGCTGGACGAGCAGGGGTCAAAAGTCACGCATTTCTTTGAGCAAACGTCCTTCCTGCATGGAGAAATGGAGTGGCAGAAAAAGCTGAGGAGTGAGTACACACACTATCAGTATGATATTTATTTTTTATTTTTTAGATGGATAGATTTCATTTAGGTGATCCAGGTGCTCGTGTGGTGTTCGTGCTCACTTGTTGAAATGGTTGAGACACTTGGAATGGTTAATCTTATTCAAATTGACACATGAACTTTTTCTACTTTAAGTCAACATATCAAAACCAACGATGTGTTCAGGCTCATGATGTATGTGCTCGTGCAGGTATGCCGGTGTTGTACTGGTTCTCCAGAAGGATGACTCTGTGGGGAACGCTCTCCTTTAAACTTGCCCTCTTCATCAACCTCATCATCGCTTTCTTCTACCCCTACGACTCTGGACAAGGTACTACTGCTAGTACTGCTAGATCTGAAAATACTACTTCTACTACACACACATACTACACACATGAACACAGTCATTTTATTTTTATCATCATCTGAGGAAAGTGTGAAAAACTGGTCGAGGTGGGGATGTAGCACTTAAAACGATACTCCTCTCCTCTGTAGGAGCGATAGACGACTCTCTGTTGTTGATGCTTTTCTGGATCCTGACCGGTCTGTCAGTCCTGGGTTTGTTCTCTCAGCGTTATGGCCTCACGCCACTCACCGTCGCTCTGATCATCAGGTCCATCTACCACCTGGGAATTGGCAACACGCTCATACTGCTGGGAACGCTCAATGTGAGAAAACACTACATTACCCATCTGCGCCCGGGGCATTACAAGCTTAGCATGGCTCATAAGAGTTTAAATATCTAAAACAGGTACTTAATTTACTGTTTAAACATCTCGGTTTTATGCGGAGTTGATGCAGACAACAAAATGAATAGTTGTGCTTTGCTTATATTTATCAGATGTAACTGTATCTTCAAATTGAAATATTCTTCTGGTCATTTTCAGCTCTAGATTTTAATTCTGGTACTCTCTAGAGCAGGGCTGTCAAACACATGGCCCTGGGGCCAGAATCAGCCCGCAAAGACTTCAATCCGGCCCACTGTACAGATTTGGAAAATGTTAAGGAAGGCATAGATTTGTCTTTTAACTGTATTTTCATAGGTTTTACAGCTTTTCCTACTGATAAAGATCTCCTCCGTGGCCATTCACACAACACCAAAGTAACTAAGTAATAGATAAAGATTTAAATGATAGAAAGTTCCTGTTTTTTCACTATCTACAATAGAAATTTCTATTTCTATTTTCCATTTAAAACTGTTTTGTTATTACAAGAGAGTCTGGGCAATGAGCAGAATGTTTTCTGTAATTTTATAGTTATTTCTTACAATCAAAGTGGGCTGTATGTGGCCCACTTTGTGTATATGTAAAATGAGTTTGACATCCCTGCTCTAGTATATAGTAGTACTGGCCCTTTATGCAGCCCTTCAGAGTGTCATCTGTCTGAAACAAAAGGTTGTAGCCCCAAACCCCCACTTTGTTCTGAGTGGCTAGCTTCAGGAAGCCCGCCGAGGGGACACACAGTCACTGTCACAGTGCTTGTGAGCTGTATTGCCTGTACCTTTACATACGTTTACCTTATTTTTGGCCACGTTTAGATTTGAGTATCTGACACTGTAACAGAAAATTTTACATCTCTCTGGTAACACCACCTCCAGCCTGATCATCTGCTGCACTGCGTATGTTTTGGCTTATTTCCAGCTGATCAATAAGGTGGTGTTTGTGGTGAGTTTTGTGGGGAACAACGGCACATTTATTATGGGGTACAAGGCCATGGTGATGGATGTGGAGTTCCTCTACCACCTGGCGTACGTCCTGACCTCCACGCTGGGGCTCTTCGTTCACGAGCTCTTCTACAGCATCCTGGTAAACTGCAGACACAGTGACCCTCTCAGATGTTTGTCCTGTTTCTGTTAGGAAGGAAAAGCTAAATGTCTGCGTTACTTTTCCGGCAGCTTTTTGACCTGATCTACAGGGAGGAGACTCTGTTAAACGTGATAAACAGCGTGACGCGTAACGGTCGCTCCATCCTGCTCACAGCACTGCTCGCTCTCATCCTCGTCTACCTCTTCTCTATCGTGGGCTTCCTTTTCTTGAAGGAGGACTTCATTATGGAGGTCGACCTGCTGCCACAGATCGCTGCAGGTAAATTCACAGCTGTTAAAATGAACCCTCATGGCAAAACCTTAATCCGTACTAGTTACCGTTTGTCTCCTGTTCAGATTCTCAAAATAGTGAAGCCTCTCAGGATTTCCTCAAGTCGTGCTCTGCAGATGGAGTCAGCTGCACTTCAGAGACCAACACTGAAGAGGAAGGTAGGAGATGCAGACATCACCAGCTGGTCACTGACACGAATCACAGTTTCTGCAACAAGTATTAAAAACTTCTCTGAAATACATTCATCTAATTTCTGCCACTTATTTGAGTCCAAGTATGGACAGACAGGTAAACAACTCCAACCACATCAACAGTATTTTGAACTGTCAATCATTCAAAGCTGAATATCCAAAAAATAGTAATGAGCAGAAGAGGTGCATTAAGTCATCGTGCAGTGTTAACCAAACACAAAGGATATTTAATTTTATTGTTAAATGTTACTGGTGACGGGGCTTCTGTGTGTGTGTGTGTGTGTGTGTGTGTGTGTGTGTGTGTGTGTGTGTGTGTGTTTGAGGAGGGTGT
>VUQS01043339.1:16273-32377 GCA_015108495.1 Heterochromis multidens
GTCCAACTCGGAGCGGGCGTGCGACACTCTGCTGATGTGTATTGTTACTGTGTTGAACCATGGACTGAGGAATGGAGGAGGAGTGGGAGACGTCCTCCGTAAACCATCCAAGAATGTAAGAAACTCTCTTTCTCTCTGAAAGCACAGGGATTTGAAACTGATGTCTCTGTTCATTGAAAACACTGTAAATAATAAACAACATAAAATAAAAAAGGACCAAACATCATCAGGTAAGAAGTTCCTGCAGAGTAGAAGCTAAATGGCTTTTCCGGGTCTGTGCAGGAGCCGCTGTTTCCTGCTCGAGTCGTGTATGACCTGCTGTTCTACTTCATCGTCATCATCATCGTCCTCAACCTGATCTTTGGTGTCATCATTGACACGTTTGCAGACTTGAGGAGTGAGAAGCAGAAGAAGGAGGAAATTCTGAAGACGACGTGTTTCATTTGCGGTTTGTAGACGTTCCTCACAATGTGACTAACAAACCAGTCAGCTAACAGTCGATTTGTTACAAATAACTGACGAGTTATTTGTGCTACTGCAGGTCTCGAGAGAGATAAGTTTGACAATAAGACAGTGTCTTTCGAAGAGCACATCACACTGGAGCACAATATCTGGAACTACCTCTACTTCATCGTTCTGGTGCGCGAGAAAAACAAGACTGACTACACAGGACCGGAGAGCTACGTAGCTCACATGATCAAGGTGTGAAATCTTAAGAAAGGAAAAGCGGCACGGCTGTGATTTCAGGTACACAAACAAACTGCTTCTTCTTCTGCTGTTTCAGAACAACAACCTGGACTGGTTTCCACGGATGCAGGCCATGTCACTGGTGGTAACAGACAGCGACGGCGAGCAGAACGAGATGAGGCAGTTACAGGACAAACTGGCATCAACCATGAAGGTGGTGACGACCCTGACCGCCCAGCTGACGGAGCTCAAGGAGCAGGTATTTCCACACAGAGCACAACAGGAAGCAGACTGACGCTCGTGCATCACAGGCATGCACTCGAATACTGGGGCTGACAGCATATACACTGTAAACCTGCAATAACAGCAGCAATGGCAAAGAAGTCATTTCTTGAAGAGGCTGAATACTTATTGTCAAATCTTAACAACTTAAGATGAAGTTTTAGGGGTTTTAATTTTATGAATGATTTTGATCATGAAGTTAAAATGTATATTCTAATTCAGTAATAAATGAAAGGTACAACAAACAACACAATACCTAACACATCTAAATAATTAAATTGTCATAGAACATTATGGAAAAATTAAAAATGAATTTTGGATAACAAGTCGTATTAGTTATGCTAAAATAAAACGGAGCACTCGCTGTGAAACAGACTGAACTGGTCGTTGCCTCCATTTTAAAATTAACCTCACAGTTGGCTGCAACAAAAGAAACACTTTTAATAAATTATTGTAAGGACGTTAAGGGTGTCAAAGTGACGTCCTTGACAGTTCCGTGTATAAGTGGTCTTTTTTTTTTTTTTCTTTTTATTCCACACACCCCAAGTATTCACTATATGACGAATAAACCATTTTAGGAAAAGTCATGAAATGTGAGATTATAGAGTTTTAATTTAACAGAGTTACACAATTTTTAAAATGCAAAGGGGTCAAAATGACCTCCTTGGCGGTTCGACTGTTACAGCACTTCTGCATTGGCTTCACTTTTCATACCTAGAAACAACATCCATATTTCATATACAGTCAGTGGACAGGCCGCCAAGTGGGACTCATTTATGTTTGGCCAGAAGGGTACCACTCAATTACCCAATGTTACCCAGAAATTTGTCCCAGGTCCTTCATAGATATTATGCAACAGGCTATTAGAGGCAAACAAATGAGCTGGTGTACGTTTTCTATTTTAAGTTATGTTACAACCTGCTCAGACACTTTTAAATCTATGAATCTGTTACCCCACTACATGTGGGAATAGTCCTAACATTGCAACCCAAATCAACTAAACACTGCTCATACTTTCCACTCATTATCCCTTCATTAAAAGCAGAACTTCATCCAGGATCAGCAAGCTGATCTTCAAACTGCTTTCACAGAACCAGATTAGCAGGACAAGATTTAACAGGACTATTTTAGCGGTGCCATAACTGAGGAGCAGGGCTGTAATTACTGCAGCGCACGTGAACGCACTGAATCACAGCTCATGTGGTGTTTAATGAGGCTTCATGTGGCAGCTGTAAAAATCAGTTTGAGCAGCGCTGACTCACGATGCTCCCTCTGTGTGTGTGTGTGTGTGTGTGTGTGTGTGTGTGTGTGTGTGCGCGCAGATGACAGAGCAGAGGAAGAGGAGGCAGAGGATGGGCTTCGTTGACGTCCAGGCTGGAGCAAGTGCCACGGTGCCTCCCAGCGCCGCAGGAGGAAACCATCAGATATACAAAACATAAAGACAGAGGCTGATCAACACACAGAAGGACTGAATGTTCACTACGAGATCCACATGTAAACCATGCAGCTGGACTGATGGACGCACAGAAAAACACTAGAACAGAACTGTAGCACATGCAGCTTTCACACAGTTTGGTCATCCTTTGATGTGCAACAAGACTTTTTGTTCAGAAAATCAACTTTGTGTCTCGACAGTAACAAATATCCAACACACTGAAGCTCCAATCAGCAGCAGATATTACTGACATTTTGCTGATGGATAATTTGCTCAGATTAGCTCATCTGACTCTTTTAAACCTGCTTCATCCCGGCTCAGACCACAGGACAAATTTAGCCCTAAATTTTCCCACAACAGGGGCTTTGAAGGATACTGGTCTCAGTCTTGTTTTCTTCACTGCTTAGATAAAAAAAATTAAACTCTTTATTGCTTCCTTTGTGCAGCAGCAGTTTGAGATTCTTTCCACCTAATTTTACATTTAATTTACTTTATAAAGCTTACTGACTTCTTATGGAAACATTACAGAACTAGGGTTTATGGCTTCAACTGAAAAACACAAATAAAATAACCATGTGCTGGTTAATTTCTGTTATGTTCAGGAAAATGTAGTACATTGCACAGCATGTCCAAAACTAATTCCTAAAATAATTCTGAAACCAGCGCAAAAGAAAGTTCAGAGAAAAAAAAGAGAAGAGCTAAACCCTGTTCTAAATCAGATCTGGAACCCGTCTAAAACCAGGGTGAAAACTAAATCCCAAACGTGAGTCTAAGACAGATCTAAAATCCTGTCTCCCAACAACATTCATCTCCACGAGAACATTTGTGATGGTTCTAATTTTTGAGCACATTAGCAGTTTATGCGAATATTTCTTTTATGAAAATATATTGTCCCTTTTTTTTTTAACCAATGTTTGGTAAGAGGTGATGTGCTGCTACTACCAGAAGGTGGCTGTAATGTGCTAAAGTGTTTCCCAGCAACCACTGGACAACAAAAAAATGAGAAAAGGTCAGTTACTCACTGATGCTGGACCAGTAAAATGTGATGAGATTAGCTGCTACTGCACAAACAGGGGAACGCAAAGCCAAAGACGACTGCAGTCGTCAGAATTCTTGTGTGGCGCTTGTTCAAAATAAATAATAATAAATAAACCAATGTAAAGCTAGCATGGCAGAACTCTGCCACAGCTATAGTCATCTGTGATCAGTTTGGGCTGGGTGGCAGTCTTTCAGAATATTCAAACGGTATTTTTGCTTGAAAAGGCCATCCCAGGACAATCCCTTGTTGCTACACTTCCATCCCAAAACAGAACTGAAATCTGAAAGCAGCGATTACACTCTGACAGACATCTGGAGACACCAGAGCCGAGTAGTGATTCCTGTTATGCTTCTTTAAAGTCTTCCTGAGGGGCACATGGATAGGTGGTAAATCATCAAGCCTCTGTGGACGACAAAAAACTGGCAGGCATGTGGACATCTGGTCAGAACCTCCCGCTCACCATCTGATGAAAAGATTAACATCACTCAGACCCCAGTGGACTCAGATGCAGAAACTATAACACCCACGTAAACGTCCACATGATGGATTTGGTTTGAAGATCCAAACAGCAGTAATTAGAAACATCTCATTTCAAATGTCATCTAGCTTCTTAGTTGCTAATATTTCTGAAACCTGCACTTACTTAATTACAGACATTAGTTTTCATTAAAACTTATTTCATTTGGAAATAAACTGTAGATGTCAGCATCCACACAGTAGGGGGTGCTTTAGGAAGTGGTCATGCATTCTGTGTCACATCTTTGGGTTTTTAAGATGCAGTCAGAAAGAAAAAACTCAGTCTTTTTTTTTTGTGTAAAATCCATCTGAAGGTTTAGAGTTTAGTCAGAGCTTTTTATCTAAATGGAAAATGAGCTCAGAGTTAGATTTAAATTATTACTTAGATACAATGTTTGATGGCTTTAGAAATAAAGAGAAGGAGCTGAAGAACTATAAACTTCCTGTTTTTGGATGTGCTCAAACTAAAATTCTCTACCAAGTGTCATAAAAACTGCTAACGTGTGCGGATGTATGTTTGTACAAATAACCATCAACTCACTTTAATAACTTTAAGAAAATGTAAATAGAAACAAACATGCAGTTTCTATTTGCCAATTTCATTTGTGCTTCTGTTTGTAAAGCGAGCTGAACCCACACGTATGTTTTATTGTAAATCGTGTGATAATGTTTAAGCAGATAGATATGCTTTGTTTTCCTTCAACACTGTACCATCTCAGTACAGACACTGGATGATGGGTTTATGAATATAAATGTGATTTTGTTTTTTCATTGAGAAACAGACGGGTGCAGACAGTGAGAAGAAGTTTGAACTATGAAGAAGAAAATGCACGTTTTCTCACGTTTGGTTTGAGTGAACTGTATTTACTGCATACAATTCAATTAAAGTTAAGTGCTTTTAGTTTAAGTTTTGGGTTTAGTCACATCTTAAAAAATGAATAAATAAAAATCTTCTCCAGCTGGTATTTTAATACTGATTTGGGGATTAGGGATACAAAAGTGCAAAGACTCACAGATAATCCTGAAAAGAAATGAAAACTAATAGTTCTTTTTAAACGTGACTTGAATATGTACAAAACTCAAAAGATCTGAAAAAAAAAACACGTTAAAATGTATTTTGACCCACCAGAAGTCACATGATCATCACATTCTGGACATTAACGTTTTGAAAGGAAATCTTTTTTCTTATTTAATTAAATGTAAACTGGTTACTTATTTGATTCAGTCTTTTTTTCATTCACTTGCAAACTTTTCACAGCATAGCATGCAACAACTCTTTCTATGACAAGTCAACGAAGATGAAATGAGTGGTGAGTGACAAATTAAAGGAAAAACTCGAACCCTTATAGAAAGTCCCTCTGTTATGCTGTGGGAGGCATCTGATGGCATGATTTGGGTCCATTTGACCCCTTAGAACTGTGGTTCTTGAACACATGGGCAACAAGGAGAATAAAAATAACAATGTAAGGGTAAATTACTTTGAATTTTTGCTGATGCTTTTGTTATTGTTAATGCTCGAGCGGTTTAAATCTATTCACTCCTATTTTTTTGAGCACTATCTTACGACCGACCTGACTGTACCCTAAGCTGAATTACAGACAGGTTCTGTAGAATGGGATTAACGGGAAGTGGAATGGCTCTCCTAGATTGGCTCTGCATGAAACCAGAACCTCCACCATCAGCTTCCTGTTGGCTTTAACTGTGTTTTACTTTGCGATAAGTACACAAATACACAGAGTGAGATTGTGTTTCTGTGCTGGCTATAAATACTGTTTATTATTCTCAGCTCATTCTGCTGTGTGTGTGAAAGAGAGACCATGTTATGTATATACAGTGCATGTGCAATATCTGACATATAAGTGATATTTATGGTTCCCTACATCGTTTCTATAACAACAGGTAATCTCCTGGTCTGTAATACCGATGATCTGTGTGTCTTTTAGTGTGTGAGTGTGTGTGAGAAAGAGAGAGAAGGATTACTGAGCTTTAGTGTGCAGCCTGAGAGGAATGTTGACCACAGTTGCTGCCTGACCAACCTCTGTGTGTTTGTATGTGTGTGTGTGTGTATATGTCTTTAGATCTTTGTGAGGACCGAAAATTGGCATGCTACTATACTTGTGGGGACATTTCGTCGTTGTGAGGACCTTTTTGCCGGTCCTCACAAGGTTGAAGGCATTTTTGAGGCTCAAAATGTGCTTTTAGTGTCAGGGTTACAATTAGGTTATGGTTAGGTTTAGGCTAAGGGTTAGGGTTAGGCATTCATTTTTGATGGTTAGGGTTAGGGTAAGGGGCTAGGGAAAGCATTATGTCAATGAGATGTCCTCACAAAGATAGCACGACACGACTGTGTGTGTGTGTGTGTGTGTACTTGCATTGGTGTTCCTCACAAACATGATGGTTTCAGTTCCAGTAAGTCTCCAGAAAATCGGTACAAGTCACTGCGACGTCCTCTAAGGTGATGTCAAAGGACTGTGTGTGTTTCTGTGACTGACCTCAGGTCAAGGTCATTTCTGAAATGTTTCGGCTACATTTGTGGTCTGGCTGATCTCATCTTTTGATTGGATCTATCCCCTCCAGCTGTTCACTGTCAGGCTGCAGCTGCTGGCTTGTTAGGCCTCAGAGAATCACAGAAACAAAGACCCAGCAAGAAGCTGAAATTATTTTAAGCAGCAGAGACAACAGCAGAGAAAACAATTTTTACAAAGGCAACATTACAAACACGGGGGTGTAAAGGTACTCCGGATCATATGATAAGTGGGTGCTCTTTTCTGTAATATTTTTCCTAATGTGTCCTGCAGTTAAAAATGCTCAAAGCAGCATTTTACACACCTTCCCTGATCCCTTTGAGGACCATGGGTCGATTGTTGCCTCAAACATCCTGAGACTCTTACCTCAGTGCCTGTCTTCCAGCAGTGAGCACCACTGCTAAACTCAGCTGGTACTTATATAACGCTTTCCTACTCTGAGCACTCAAAACGCTTTTTACTACAAGGCTCATTCACTCGATCACACATTGATACAGTGCTTTTATTTTAAGTGCTTTAACGTTCACACACTATGATGGATGTGGGGAACCTTGAGGGGTACCCAAGGATCCTTTGATATGACTGGAGGAACCAGGGATCAAATCACTGAGCTCCCAGTTAGCAGATGATACCCTCTACCCGCCAACGATACGCTCTACCACCTGAGCTACAGTCGCTTAGAAATGAAGACTTAAATTCAACAAAACGACTAGCACGTCAGGAAGTAACCTATAGTTACCCAGCTAGCTGCCACACTGGATATAAAGCCATTTGTCTGTGTCAGCAAGTAAGCTAATGTAAATTTGGGTGTCAAGTAAAAATCATGGTCAGTGTCAGCAGAGCATTTGATTCATGGAGGGCTGATTTGGTTTTTCTTCAGGCGCCCGGTAACTTAGAGGGCCATTTTCAGATTACGTTTACATCAGCGCTGATTAACAGCCAGCTAACTTTAGCTGACTTGTCACTTCTGGATCCAGGCTGGAAAATGTGTGAAAATGTGCATACTTCCTGTCACCTGTTGGAATAAAATTACTGGACTATTGTTACCTTACATCTGTATATTGTATTCACATCGATATCAGTGTTGTAAATACAGTGGTGTGAAAAAGTCTCTGCCTCCTTCCTGGTTTCTTAGTTTTTTGCACATTTGTCCCACTTACATGTTTCAGATCATCAAACAAATTTTCATGTTAGACAAAGATAACCTGAGTAAATACAAAATGCAGTTTTTAAATGAGGATTTCTTTTATTAAGGGAAAAAAGTTATCCAAACCTACCTTAACATTTAATGAATAATCAGGCAAACTTAATTAGTTTTTCAGTCACTTTGTTCAATTAATGTAAGTTTTTTTTTTTGTTAAACCAACACTTTTGTTCATGGTACATCGAAAATCAGACACTCTACAAAAACAGAGTTTATTTGATAAACAGACGATTACATTTTCCTTAAGTATATATTACACATTCTTAACCTAAACCAGAGTAAAATTATTCAGGAAAAAAGTAATCCTATATTTCATAACTAGTTTCAGTTAAGTTTACATTTTATTATAAATAAAGAATCTGTTGTAAACTGCTTTGGTGTCCTTCTGTAAGACATTTTATATACAGAAGTCACGCAGTGTAGATGTCAAGGACTTTTATTGTGGAAGGAAGGAACAGGAAGAAGCCTGTGTAGAACAAATCGGGTTTCTGGCACAGATCGCGTAGTGACATTGCTTACTGATGTGATTCAGAGCAAAATCATACCTGACTCAAGAATCCACAGACAAAAGTTTTTAATCATGAATTCATGCTGGATGATGGAAAACTATTTAAAGAATGCAGCTTAGGATTGCGAGTAATATAAAACATGAAGATGATATCAATAAAGATCAGGATCAGCTCACTGCTGCTGTGCATTTTCATTCCAACTACTGCGCAGCTAATTTAGCTTTGAATTAAAAGGAGGTTTAAGTTAAACATCCCTGTCTGTGTTTGTGTGGTCATTCTGAATGACAGCGAGGGATTGAGGGGACTAGCTTGGGGTTCCCATGGCGTCTCTGTGTTGTTGAACTAAAATAAGTTTATAGCATCCACCCATTGTTCTGGGATACACTGGACTGTGTGTGCAAGACAGGATGAGAGTGCTGTGGTTGGTCTGACAGCTGTTTGAGTCTGTGGTTTATGGAGTTTATAGTGTATTATGCTGGCATTAACACTGTGCACAAATGCTGTGTGTGAATGTGCATTTAAGTTACACTGCGTTCAGAACGGCCCAGAAATGTTTGCACAGTGAAACAGTTTTCAGAAGTTTGGTCCTGTACTCCATCACAACAGATTTAAAATGGAAAAAAAGTTCAGATTCTGGTCTTTAACTCAAGGGGTTGAAAAAAAAAAATTGCACTAAACGCTGAGTAATTACATGCATTTTTATACACCGTTCCCTTTTTTTTCCAGAGGCCCAAATGTAAATGGACAAATGAACATAATCAATGGACATCCTGCAACACTGTTTTGAGAATCCTTTGCGGCCATCTCTAGTTGTCAGTTGTTTTCGGTTCTTTTTGCCTTTGTCTTTGACACTGAAGGCTGAGATCAAGTAACTGACCCAGCCATTGTAGATTTTTCCCTTCTTAAACTTTACCTGGGTTGTTTCCACAGTGTGTTTTGGGCCACTGTCCATCTAAACTGTGAACCACCGTCCAATCAGCTTTGCTTTACTCGGCTGAATCTGACCAGAAAGTACAGCTCCACATGCTTCAGAATTCTTCCGATTGATTCTGTTTTCACACAAGACCTTCAGATCATTTTGGGAGAGTCAGTTTGTGATATTTTCCACATATGTCCTTTCTCACATGTAGCACACAGCAGGACATCATCTGCTTCATTTTTATGCACAAATCCCTTGAAAATAGGGAAATATGCATAACAATTTGTCAACAGTTAATGCTATATCTTTGTTCAACCCCTTTAATTAAAGCTGAGTCTCAACTTCAGTGGCATCTGGATTGTTCCATTTCAAATGAGTCTGCAGTACTCTATATACTCTGTGTAGTTGGGGCAGTGGAAACGTCTGGGTAGAGGAAGGCTACATGCCAGCCACTCACTCTGTGTGAATTTACCAGACTATTAGCTGTGCTATTTGCACGTTGGCACAATGTGTCACTCTGGCTTTTTACTAGGGAGCTGGCAAGTTAAAGACCAGCCAAAGTCCAATCCCACGGCGTCGGACATTTCCAGTGATCTGCTGCCATCGGAGGCCATCCAAGCCCATGCATCACACTGCTTCTACTGTGTTCCCGTCATTCTGGTACGGGCCAATTTGAGATTATTTATTCCAAACAACACTACAGAACTGCTTTCTTTACACATTTTTTGTAAAAGTCAAATGTGATTTGATTTCCTTTTGCAGTTATGTGTTGTGGAAACATCTCCAGACATTTTACCAGCTTAACTGATGAAGAAACAATATAAGGAATACCCCACACCAGTCCAAGAAACAGCTTTTGAGTCAATTTTCCAATTACCTTTGGACCCTTAAAAAGAGACTGCTACATATTAAAGAGTTGTGATTCCTAAACCTTTCGTTAGCATGATTGGTTCATGAGGCAAAGAGTCTGTGTAAATTGACTTAGTACAAGTCTGTGTATTTTCTTATTTTTGGCCATTTGACAAACAAAAATGTGTTTTAATCTTGAGTAAAGAAACCCCACTTACAATAAAACACATCAAATTAATTAATTAAATGAATTAAACATACAGTCCTGGTGATTTTCCTTTGGTGAAAGGCCAAAAGGTCCTTGATGTGCTCCAAAATGTTTTATATGCAGGAACAAAAACTGAATTTGGATGTGAATAGCCTCAAATAGAAGCTAAAAGGACAGTTCAACCCAAAATAAAATAGCATATTTTTCCTCTGGCCTGTAGAACTATTTATCTATCTGAATTGTCTTGGTGTGAGTTGCCCAGTTTTGTAGATATGGGCTGTAAAGAGATTTCTGCCTTCTCATGAATATTATAGAAGTAAACAGCCTCAGAAAAAAATCAACAGCAATGTCTCATTTCAAAAAAATCATGACCCAGTTACTCACATGCACCACCCATGAAGATGTTTGTGACGGTGTGACAAGATGCAAATTAATGGCGTCTTCCATGGCTGAGCTGTCATGTCAGAGCTGCAGGCTCCTTTTATTTTGGAGAAAGAAAATAATTTCTACACGGAAACAATTACTGTGGATCTTCTGAGTAACTTGGTCATGATATCTAGAAGAATCATTACAGCTGAGCTTTTTCAGTGTTTCTTTTTCTTAATGGAATACACAAGGCAAGTGGAGTTTAGTACCACTGTATTGAAGAGAAGGCAGACATTTTTACAGCCAAAGACAGACAGAAAGCACTAGAGCCTAGAGAAAAAAAT
This sequence comes from Heterochromis multidens, assembly GCA_015108495.1. Taxonomy (NCBI): domain Eukaryota; kingdom Metazoa; phylum Chordata; class Actinopteri; order Cichliformes; family Cichlidae; genus Heterochromis; species Heterochromis multidens. The sequence goes on from VUQS01043339.1 coordinate 27,157, forward strand.
GAGTACATTTAATTTTATGGTGATTTGTCCCTTCAAGCCCAGAATAATTATCTAATAAAATGTATCAGTGCCCAAACATACTATTGACCTAACTGTGTGTTACATTTGGCACAGGGTGTGTAGCTTTAAGGTGCTGTAAATGATGAATTTCTAAAACAGACCAGCAAATGACAAGGCTAAAAAGTGGTTAATAATTTCAAATGTTAAACAATCATTTAGCCCCCATGTTCAATATGATCCTCACCCTTAAATAATTTTTTTTTTTTTTATAGTAATTGCTGATTCCATCAGTTCAGCAGGGAACAAAGATAAACTGAATTTTCGTCAAAGGCTGGTGGGTGCAATGGTTCAGTGTGTTTGTGTGTGAGCGGAGGGTTTGCAGGGATTTATTACAGCTGTGTGAGTCCGTTTTTAGGCTTCACACAAACGTGTCCTGAATAAGAGAGTATCAGCTGGAAAGAAAGAGAGAAAGAGGGACAGCACAGAGGTGGATGAAAAAACCCAGAAAACTTAAAGGTGGTTAGGAAGAGAGTGGAAGGGCAGTTTAGGTAAAGAAATAAAAGGTCATGAATTCAGCAGGCGTCTCAGTCATTTCCAAGAAAAAGTCAAAGCTCTCTGGAAAATGAACAATCAATTATCCTCTTTCTCCTCTGTCAGACAGCTGAGGGATGGAGGGATGAAGAGGAGAAAGACAGCTGGTGGGAATGGGTGGATGGGTAGATGGATGGAGGGCTTACAGAGATATGTGTGGTGTTATCAGCAGTAAGTCTGTGCGTAAACCTTTATTTATAAAACCCCTCTAATCACAAAGGGTCACAAAGGGCTCAGCCAACATGACGGCAACAAGACAGGAAACCTGACAGGATAAAAGTGAATCAAACACCGCAAGACTGACTTACCTCCGCTCTGAAGTCACCTACTGGGATTATTTAATGGTTCTAAGCACAACTTTGAGAAAACAGGTCACATGATACAAACAGCAGTTTGTTTGATATGATACACAACAATCAATACAACACAAAGTTAAACGACTGTATTTCTACACATCTTCCTGAAAGCTGACCGGCTAACACGGCCATCCCTACTGTCCATCTATTTGTCTATCAATAAATCCATCCATCCATCCATCCATCCACCTATCCTTCCATCCACCATTTATCTGTCTGTCCTTCATCCAGCTCTCCATCCATCATGGAACTATATACCTATCTATCCATCATCCATCTGTCATGCATCTATCCATCTCTCGTCTCTCATCTATCTGCCATCTATCATTTATCTATACATCTATTATCTATCTACACCTTGCTGCCTCTAAATGAACAAAGAAGTGGGGATAACATATGTTTATTAAGTCAGGTTAATGTCACAGGTTTACCCGAGTTATATGATCAGGGTGTGTAACCTTTAAAGGGTAATGGTGTCGGTGAAAACTAAAAGCTTGCAGCTAGCTTACCTAATATATGCTCTGGGATTGGTTGTTAGCTCAGAAATTTGTCAGACACGGGGAAAGAAGTAAGTGCTTTGTCACTGATTATCAAATTGAATTCCATCCATCCACTTTCATTTTTCCATTTTCTGCCACTTCTCTGAGTCAGGAGTCTCAGCAGAGGTGTCCATACCTCTCTTTTCTTTGGGACCTCCTAGTCAGCCGAGAGAAATAATCTCTACAGCATGGCCAGGATCTGCCCCAGGGCCTACTCCTGGCTGGGCATATCCAAAACACCTCACCTAGGAGGAGGCATCCAAGAAGCATTCTGCTCAGATACCCGAATCTTATAACTGGATGAGCCAGTCTAAGGGTTAGCACAGACACCCTTCAGAGGAAGGTCAAGTTCTGCACCTTATATCCAGGATGTTATTTTTATTTAGTCACTACTCACAGCTCATGGCCATAGGTGAGGGTAGGAACATAGATCAACCACTGAATTGGTAGCGCGTCAGCATCGCTGGAACCACTGACATCAGCGGCTGTGGGAGGGGCTACTGCAAGAAACTGATTTGTAGAAGCAGCCTGCAGATTCTTTCTGTAAAGTTTCTAATGTAAGTGTCCCAACTTACACCACCTAATGCTATGTAACGTTCGGTTTGCCAGCCTGTCAAAATGTGAGCTGGTTCTCAAAAGTCCACCAGCACTAGAAAGCTGCAAGGTGAGTTTTCATGAGTTTAAAGAGGCTGGTTGTTCTCAGTGTAAAAATAGCATGATATCAAAGCTGAAAGCCTTGAGTTTAATCCCCACAGCAGACCTATCATTTCATTTCAACTCTGCACAGAGAAACCAAATATCAAAATCTACTGCTGTCCAAATCCTGTCTGGACTCGCTCAGTGTGTCGGGTTATCAGTGAATGAAACATGATGTGCATCACTGCCTCATTCATTTCTGTCACTTACTGATGGAGGGATAACACAGAAGGATGATGGGAGCTTAAAATAAGGCTGATGTTTGGATGAAAAGACAATCACAGTTTATTAGAGTGAGTCTTTTCTATTATTAACAGCTACAGAAGCCAGTAACTAGAAGCCCAATAGCATTCTTTTCTAATTAAAGTAGTTGTAGGTAGCTCATGGCTTTCCAGTTCGCATAGCATTAGCTGACTGTGGTTACATTACAAATCAAATGGTTGGCAGAGGCAGCAATATGGCATTAGGCTAAACTTATCAATGTTTGGTGGGTACGATGCTGTCATAGGTGATGGAAAAAACTACTAAAATAAATTGTAATAAAGTGGATTTATCCTTTAACCTCTTAATACACTCCAGGTCATCGGCAATATACATATATGCATACATACATATGCATATATATACATATATACATACACACACATATATGCATATATATGCATACACATATTTCTCCTTATAGCATAGGTGGTTTCTACTGAGATAAGTTAAAGAATTTACAGCTGCTCTCTCCCTGTTGATATAAGTTAGTGTAGCTCGCCCAACACTCTCTCTCATCTATATAACTAATCATTCAGACAGAATTTATTTATTAATTACACTTTAGCTCTTGGTGTTTAGGTGAAAGGATAGCTTATATTGGTCTTCACATTCCATAGAAAAACAGTGATAGATCAGGTATTGCTTTCTTAATTTGTACATGCTCATGTACCCGCTTGTAATAAATCTGTAATGTAGTTGTAGTATTAAAAACTGTAGTATTAAAAACTGGCACAAATGACTTTGGCCTGTCTAAAACCTGAATCCTAGCACTGTGCCTGTTTTTCCACTATACATGAACCAATAAATATCAGTATTTCCAGTTTTATTTTTACATGTGGTCCACAGAAAAAAAAAAGAATATAAAAGGAAATTTTTTGTGAATTAACAGGAAAAAAAATCTGTTGTTTTTTTTTTAATTACAGGAAAAGTCTGGGTAATGAGCTGCCAGTACTTTCTCTGTGACTTTATGGCTTTATTTCTTAGAGTTTTGTTGAGCCTGAGGAGCCATGCTGACAGGTTTCTCTGATTTACCACAGTAGAAGTTCTTTGAATTATCTATAAAAGGAAAGTTTATTAAAACATTTACACAATGTACACTTTACACTAAGCACTTTTTTATAGCGTATCTGGCAATAGTTTTACATGTGGCTCATTAAGTTTGAGGGGACTGGCTTAAATAGAGAGAATAATCGGGGTTTGAATCCATAGATAGCCTGGATGGAATACATGAAAGACAGAACAAAACACAGATGGACAGAAGCACAGAGGGGAAAACCAGCAGTGGACAGTCAGTCTCCATAGATGGAACGGGATGCAGAGGGAGAAAACAGGGATGAGGAGGGAGCAGATGAGGCTTTAGTTCTGCTTCATTTTGGTATTCTATCCTGACCACAGCAAGCCTTTTATGACCGTCCAGCAGACCACTCTGCCCAGTCAGCTGCAGGGGAGGAGGTCACATGCTGCAGTGACCTTCACAGGGAGGTTATAAAGTGAAGTGATGCTCTGTTAGTTGAGTTATTGTGTTCTTCTGCACATCCTCAAAAAGCTTCAGAACAGAACCACCCAGCACAGTAAGTACACTGCCCCATTTTAATAGTACTGTCTTTGTTTATGTATATGTAGTATCTGAATACTACAGTGCCCATCAGCTTCAGACTCAAGACTCCACCAAGAACTACAGAAAACACACATTACACTGTTATGACAGCAATAACACTAAACAGACAAGAAGAAATGAGCTAACGGCAATTTTTTTAACAATTCAAATTATTATCATATTAAGTTGCAGCTGATGTATATTCAAAGAGTTTTACTTTTTGTGATGTAGGATTTGATATCTGATGCTGACTGTCATGTATTCTGAAGGCAAATTTCTATTTTTGCACAACAAAGTTGGGCAACTGAGTTGTTTTTAATCCATGCACAAAAATTGAAAGGATTTAAATTTTCCCAGCAATCCCAGCTTCTAAAAGTGCTTACGCAGTGTGTAACTCTGTGCAAGCCACATTCTGTCACACAGATCTAATAAACTTGGGAAGAGTTTAGTGCAAGTTTAATGCGTTCAGACTGTACGATGATAATGGCTACTGAACTGAGGTCAAGATGCACAGCTATTATAACACCATTATTTATCTCTATACAGTGTCCTCCTTATTAACTGATGCTACAGCAAAACTAGATTCCCAAAAAATGTGTTTTGCATGTTTTACTCTGTTTTGTTTTGCCAGCATTGAGGTGATCAGTGCTTTAGTTCCTGTTGCATTCCCATTGGCAGCAGTCACATTTTGAGATGGTCATCCTAAATGTCCAAAACTGACAGAATTGTGTCCAAGGTTATCCCCTAATGTCATTTCATATTAGAAAATTTCTGGTCTACTTTATTACAAATGCATTACTAATTTAAGTGCTATAAACAGAATTTAAAGCACCTAAAGAGTTGCTTTCAAATCTGCTTCACCTTAAATATTCAGGACAAAATAATGTGAAAGCTCAGCTTCATGAGCTTCCACAACTAAAGTGTTTAATCTTAACTTGTGTTCAGAAGTATGGGAAATCACAATTTCCAACAGTGCCCTGTTCAATAAGAAATGACTGCTAATGAAACATAATTATTTTTCCACTTATTTTATAAGAAGCTGACTGAGGAGGAGGTTTCTGTGGCTCAGCCAGTCACGGCAGATGGCTGCCCCTCCCTGAGCCTGGTTCTGCCAGAGGTTTCTTCCTGTTAAAAGGGAGTTTTTCCTTCCCACTGTTGCCAAGTGCTTGCTCATAGGG
>VUQS01043340.1:0-12415 GCA_015108495.1 Heterochromis multidens
GCTGTTAAGTGCCAGGAGGATTGTCATAACTTATACATTGGGGAAACCAAACAACCTTTGGCTCAGCGGATGGCACAACACAGAAGAGCCACCTCGTCAGGCCAGGACTCCGCAGTCTATTCACACCTACAGGCCAGTGGCCACTCTTTCAGTGATGAGGACGTACACATCCTGGACAGGGAGGAACGCTGGTTTGAACGGGGAGTCAAGGAGGCCATTTACGTGAAAAGGGAAAGACCATCTCTGAACCGAGGAGGGGGCCTAAGGATACATCTGTCACCATCTTACAATGCTGTGATTGTAGCCATTGCCAGTGTCTCTGTGGCCAGTGGTGCTAGTTCCGGTCATTATGTAATGTACTGTTTATAAGGTTGGGGAAACCTGCAGTCAACTGAGACTGAAGAAGTCACCAGAGGTGACGAAACGTTTCTCCCACTAAAAACGCTACGTCCAGATGAACAGATTCAGCTTTTTGGGAAAGTTCTCTTTTCTTAACATTGGAGCTTGTTGAACAGGTGGTTTGATGACTCCTGCCAGCTTTTTCCCAGTAAAGGTTTTAATGGTGATTACAGAAAAAAATGCTTCAGTTTTGGATGCTAGAAAAATGTTTTCTTTCATTCCACCTGAGTCTTGGTAATGACTCCGCCTCTTTGCTTTGTGTGTGTAGACAGGCTCCATGTTAAACTATGACAGTGTCATCATCACTGCTTCTGTTATCAGTCTTTTTTTGAGAAACTGGGGGCTGCATGGGTTTAATGTTGTAATATCTTTTAGTCATGCGCATGCTCCTAGTTACGTTTCTACTACAGGTCTATTTTTAGTCACAAATTTGGGTGGAACACTCATGCTTACATGGTGACAACTGAGTGCTATAGAGTTGTGCATCAAAGCAAAAAATTTGCATCGAGGATTTTTTATAATCAAATTACTTGATAAATCGCTGCAGCCCTTTAACCAGCATGGACCCAGCAGATATGGCCATCCTTTCTGGGGAGTAAAGGGAGGAAGTGGCCAGGCTTTTCAGAATTTCCACTGTGGGACTTTCTGGTATGAGGGGCATTTTGGACAAATATCCTCAACTGCTCTAGTCTCCGACTATTTCAGACATCTTTTCCACAATCACACAGATGGAAAGAAACTTAAAGGAATTTCAGTCAGAGTCTGCCTACTCCCTCGACTCCACATTTCCACCTGTACTGCCAGTCCTTCCACCATAAGGTCCAGCTTCCTGTCCAGTTGACATGTGCTCTTAAAGTAAGGAGCCAATTTTTCCTGGTCCTCCACCTTCTACCTCCAGGAAAAAGCATGGTCCTTGCCGACACCGTTCATCACCACTTGAGCCTTCCTGAGATTCAGGTACCTAACCTAGAAGCTCCTTCCTTTAAGCCAGAGCTTGCCACATCCATGACTGAGCATTCAATATCTTCTGAGCTTCTTAACCCAGATACTTTGCTTGTTGAGTCTTCCGTGTATCTTGAGTGTTCTGAGAATCCAGAATCCTGTCCAGAGAAGCCCCTGCCAGCTGAGCCTGTGTGCCCTGCGCAGCCCTAGCCAGTGAATCTAGTGTGTACTGCGCAGCTCCAGCCAGAGGCCGAGGAGCTAATGTGTCCTGTGCAGCTCCAGCAGCCTGTGCCTGAGGTTCCTGAGATGCTGGTGGGCCCCATATTGCTTTAGTTGGCCTTGCTTTGTTGCTGGCCCCCAGCCAAGTCCCCAGAATAATCCCATCTTCTCTGCTGATGCAGGACTCCAGTCCACCCTCTGGAAGGTTTCCGCCACCTTTGCAGATGACAACCCCCTGCTAAGCCACCGGAGGATTATCTGGTTATTTCCTGCCTCTTCTGATGTTAGCCTCCGTCATTGCCAAATGCTTGCAAAGCCTCCACAGGGCCCCTGTTACCTTTACCGCCAGCCACCTTGACCACCAGAGGGTCTCTGCCCCTGCTACTGGCCAACTGTCCTGCCTTGCTGTTCATGTTTTTCTCTTCTCAGCTCCACTTGTGGGTCAAACCCCCAGACCTGTTATTGATCCCTGAGCTGTTATCCCTGTTTTTTGGACTGTCCTGTTCCCTGCTTTTGTTGTCTGCTTTTTGTTTTGATTCAGCTTCAATATGGAGCAATTCAGTAATGATGAGCTCAGTCTCACTGCAGACATGAATACATGCACATTGCCTCACACACTCCTTATAAACTGGCTTATGTACAATGCAATATCTGACACTGTTGAGGATAAAACAGCTCTGGTTTTTTATGCAGCTTTTCATTCCACCAGCTGGTAAAAGGCAAACAACAGAAAAGAACTGAATCGTTCTCCTACAAACACAATGACTTTCTTCTCAGCAAGGAAGACATGAAGAGAAAAAGTATATTGTGTCGACAGACAGGAAGAGGAGGTCATCAGGAAACCAGAATCAAATCTAAAAATAGAGAGAGAGAGAGAATTTTTTGATGCTATGTCCTCACAGTAGTGTGGCTCATGAAACAGCTCAGTAGAAGTCAGTAGGATTTATTGACATGAATGTGCAAACCAGAACAATCCATCCACGAGCTTATTACATGTTTCAGTTTGGAAGAAATTGCCTGAGCATAGCTAACATAGCTAAAAATAATGTATACAGTGATTTCAGAAAGTATTCAAACCCCTTGCTTTAGCAGACTTTATTCTAAGACCATTGCAGAACATTATTCCTGTTAAGTCTCAGTGTCTCGCAGGCAGGAAAGGACCCAAATACATAACTCAGCAGACAAGGTGTAAAACTCAAAAAAACAGCTTTATTGCTGAAGCCTTGCAAAACACAAACTTAACAAAATGCCAGGAACTATAACACTGGAAAACAGAACCGCAAAGACAAAACACGAGGGAAGACTCACACAGGTTTGAGGGAGATTGCGACAAAGGGCAAGGGAAGACTGAGACATTATATACACAAGCAGGTAATTAGGGAGATGGGAAACACCAGGGAACAGGGCTGGACAGAAGGAAGCAAAACTGAACAAAACGCACACTAGACACAGCCTACCAAGATAAAACAGGAAATGACAGAACATGGGGACAGAGACGCAGGCTTGACTGAGAGAGAAAGGTAAACAAAGACTCCGAGACTCAGACCAAGACATGAGAACTGACACCGGGACTGACGATAAACAAACAAGAAGACATGACAGACTGGGGAGACACGGAAATGACAGGGGAACAGGAAGGAAAACCCCCGAACTGAGGCAGAGACAAAAACATGGCAACCAGACAGACATGGGAACATGACAGGGGAGACGAAATGTAAACAAATCCGGAGATACAGAACAGAGAGGCAAGGTCAGGACAGACAGGGAACTAACATAATGAAACAAGAAATAGATATACAAATAACAAAACTATGAGTTTCCTGGAAAACCCAAACTCAAGACTAACACCGATGAGAAATACAGAAACAAAACCACAAATTCTCTTAATACAAAAAGAAAGAACAAGTCCAAAAAAACTCAAAAACCTGGGTCAAAGACCCAGGACCATGACAATTCCATTACTTTTTAAAATCCCTTTGGCAGCAGTTACAACTTCCAGTCTTCTTGGGTATGTCCAGGGGTTGAAGTGGCCCAGAATGATCCGTAATGGTGCTCTGGCTTTTTTCATCAATGAGTACTTAAATCTGATAGACAGTTTAAAACAAAATGCTGTCAAGTGAGTTCATTTTTCATGTGCTGCAGCCTGTGGTACTTCTAGAACAGGGCTGGGCAATAAATTTCTACCGGGGTCCACATGAAAAATCTGAACTGTGTTGGAGGGCCGAACCAACGATAACTTGAACTTAATTCTGCTCAATATTAATTTTCTCCCATTGTAAAAAGCAGTAAATTATATATTTTGATAAGCTGCTACTGATAATCAGAAGTATAAGAATATTCAGTAAATATTTATGTAAATTTATGAATTGTGGTGTAGGTCGAATAATCCTATAAAACTAATAAACAGTTTAAAACAAAAACAATCATTACAACAGTGTTTAATTTTATTTTTAACTTGTTAATCTTCAAAAAACAGAAAAGGTGTTTTGCAGTATGTTAAAGATAAGCAACTGATCAACTTTATACAAAAAGCTAAAAACGCGGCATTCGGAAATCAACTTTTCTTTTTTTACTGTAAGCCAACATTTTTAGGGGCCCAGGGGTAGCTGGCTAGCATCACCTATTGTTGTAAGTGGTACACCAGTACGCATTGGCATATGTGGTACAGTTTTCAGTATTCACAGTGCGTACCTAATTTGAGTAACTTCACACTGTGTGCCCCGCCCCGCGACTTCACGGCTGGAGACATGGACGAAACACCGATCTTCGGCGGGCTGGATTAAAAAGACCAATGAGCCGGACGTGGCCTGTGGGCCGTGGTTTGCCCACCCCTGTTCTAGATGATGCCACAGAGACAGTTAAGTCACCAAATGGTCCCACCTGCACACATACTTTTTAAAAAAATTTTCCTCACCTTATCATGTGTTCATGCTACAGATGTCAATAAAGCTGGGGTTACAGTAGCATCTAGGTAGTCCTACAGAAGAGGAGAGCATAAATGGAGTAACTTTTTTTTTTAACTGGCAGGTAATTACAAACAGTTTCACAAATATCAGCAAATACACAAACTGTTTCTCTGCAGTCTGGCATACAGTGTGTCTGGTAGCTAAAGATATAGTTGCTGTATTTTACAGGGAGAAAAATAAGTTTAATATGTGGTAATTTTGCTTTAACATATGAAGAAAGATGTAAGAAAGACAGGGCAGGAGACGAAGATGAGAGATTATTTTCAAAGGTAAAGCTTACATGTAATGTTCTAATTAATTTAGATTGATGGCTTGGCCTGCCGGTACCCATCAGCTGCTTCTGAGGTCCCACAGGCTAACCAAGCCCGATAGGACTCCTCCTTCAGCTTGATGGCTCCCTTTACCTCTGGTGTCCACCATCTGGTTTGGGGGTTACCACCACGACAAGCACCAACCACCTTGCAGCCACAGCTCAGTGCAGGACTTGCTTCTAGAAAGAGCCTGTAGCAGAACTCTGGCAACGGTTATGTCCCAGCATGACACTTAACACACACACAGACAGAGATTGAGTGCATGGGTTTTTTGCTTTATTCTGTTTGCTTTCACAGCCACATTTCTTCTTGGCCTAGCTCTGTTTCTCATCTCTAGCTCAGCTCGCTCCTCCAGGTCCTGGCATCCTACTGAAATAGGGGAGGCATGATTAGATGATGACCACCAGCTGTGACAACCAGCCTCCCCCATCACCGCCCCCCTGAACCCACTGCTGCACCTCTCCCCTGCAGCCAAACCACAAACCACACCCTGCCACATACCCCCATGCCCGACTTAGGCCGGAGAGCTGTCCGGCCTAGCCTACCAGAGTCAGCGCTGGACGACTTCGCATCACCACTGAGCGCTATTAAACCCCATGGCCAATCTGTTCCCAGAATTAGGGGATGAGTCAGGTGGGAGCTAACCGCAGCCTTAACTTTAGGTGTTTTGCCTCTGTATTTAATCTCCAGTGGCACTATGGGATACTTGTGTACATCCCCATGCACATACCTAACCTCTACCCACTTTGCCTCCAACAATGCCTCTGGACGAACCAGGGTTTGTTGGACTAAGGTCTGCGTGCAGCCCGAGTCCACCATAGCCTGGCGTATACTCCCTTGGCACCTTACTGGGAAACTGTATGTTCCTCCTGGACCGGGGAAGGGTGCTGGAGGGGACCACCTGCCCTACCTCCATTAGGGGGCACTCCGTGCGAAAGTTTCCCGATCGCCCGCACCTCCAGCACTCCTGCCCCAATGCACATGCGGCCCCCGGTGAGTGTGGTGCAGCGTCTGTCGCTGCCGGGACCTGGGGAGACAGAGCAGAGAGAAACGGGTTAGTCGAGTGCCACTGTGGTGTCTGTTCTGCAGCAGCAGGCGGTGGCAGGGAAAAGGTGGGGACCCTCTTCCTTGGGGCCGGAACCGGCCTGTCCCCCCTCCCCCCACGTTGTGGGTGCCCCCGTGGATCCCCTGGACGTGCTGCCAGGTGGTCTCCGGCCAGCGTAACCGCCACGATCAGGGTTGTTGGCCGATACCACCAGACCCACTTTGCTGTCTCTGCCGGGAGCCCCTCCATGACTCTAACATGAACAACTCCATCTGCCGCATCTTCCCCTGCGATGTTCCTGGCTGCAGCCACCTGGCTGCTGGAACCTGGAGCAACTGCGCAAAGGCGAAGGGCCGATCCTCCCCCTCCATCTTACTTCCTTGGAACCATTGCCGGTGGTCCTCCGGGGAGAGACACAGCCAATCCAAAATTGCCTGGCGGACATCCACGAAGCTGCCCTGCGTCCTGCCTGTCTGTGCCTCCCCCGACAGCAGGGGCAGCAGCTGCAGAGTCCATTCAGCCGCAGGTCACGGGCACGCCTCTGCCATTGCCTGGAACACCTCCAAGAATGACTGGGGATCATCCCCCTCTCCCATCCTGAGCAACGTGACCACTGGGGCAAGAGGGAGCGGCAGCAGCGGCGCAGGAAAGGGCCCAGACTGGGCGACCAGGTTCTCCAAGACCTGCGTCCGGTGCTCAGTCTGGGCCTGCAGGGTCTCCAGCTGTTGGCGATGCACAGCTGCCTGCTCCCGCTGCATAGTTGCCAGCTCGGCCACCATCTGTGCCAGTGCTGCACCGGTTGTGGGTCTGACATGTCACGCTGTTGGGCTGTTAGATGCCACTGTAGCAGGACTCTGGCTACGGTTCTGTCCAGCACAACACTTAACACACACATGAACAGTGATTGAGTACATGGGTTTTTGGTTTGTTCTGTTTGCTTTCACAGCCATGTTTCTTCTTGGCCCAGCTCCGTTTCTTGTCTCTAGCTCAGCTCTCTCCTCCAGGTCCTGGTGTCCTACTGAAATAGGGGAGGCATGATTAGATGATGACCACCAGCTGTAACAACCAACCCTCCCCTATCACTGCCCCCCTGAACTGCTTCACCCCTCCCCTGCAGCCAAACCACAAACCACACCCCAACACAAACTCATCAATTTGAATTTAAGCTGATGATGTTGTTTAATAACACTTTCCAGATTCCAGATTTAAATTAGCTTTATACTGGTTTGGGGTTGGACAGCAGTTATGATGGTTAATGGAACATTTTCTTATATATTGTACGTAGAATAGACTTGGCTAAATCCAAAGAGTAGTAAACCTCAGATCAGCACATATCAGTTGATCACAGCCTATATACACAAAGAAAACAAATCTACTGGACCTCACAGCTCACAACAGAAATTATTATGTAACTTATTTGTCATGTGACTCGTTTCCCTGTGTTTCACTACTACACAGGAATTCTGGGTTCCCCCACCAGACAAATCCCACTTTAACCAAATGGACTGGCATTTATATAGGCTTTTTTGGTCCTTTTGACCACTCAGAGCACTCTACACTACAAGCTACATTGGAATTGTGATTGTAGAATTTGTAGTACTATGCCTGATCAATAAAATCTGTCAAAAAACTCTAACATCTGATGACAATACAGTTGCTTCCATTTGTTGCATAGTGCTCTGGAACATGTGGCTTTTGCAAGAGGAATGAGCAGAACTTTGTAAGAATCACAGCAGCACAGTATTTGAACCGTTTTGCTGCTCAAATGTTGACAGTGTGCCTCTGAAGGCTTTTTGTCTCAACAACACACTATCATCTGCCCTTATAAACCAGTGCTTTTTGGACAATCACACACAGTGGATTTGATAGGTTTTATTCATTTATGAGTTTATTTTCTGTAAAATAAAAAACAATATCAGAGATAGTACATGGATGAACATATCTTTTTGTAACACTATAAAAAATTTTTTTAAACATAGTCTAAGAGAAATATAAACACTGCCACTTTCTTGATTACAAAATCAGGATCTTTCAACTATAAAATCTGTGAGATACAAAAATCATAATTACAAAACAATGCCTCCATTTTTTTTCTTTGAAGGAAGTTTATTTTCATGCATTCCCTGTATGCTATTCAACAAATGTGACTGGACAATGCTGAACACTCCAAATACATGCATATGTGAAATCACCTGCCACATATAAAAGTATGGTTGATGTGGTGAGGGTTGTGTCTTAGAGAGTGACAGAGATTCTTCATTAGCCCATCTTCTGTAACTTGGATACAAATGCTTGCCTACACACATGGCTGCACTTAGACTCTAATGTACCATGCAGGATCCATTAATCCAGTGTTCATGAGTTAATGTTTTTGTGAGTACAGCCCTTGACACAACTGGCACACTTTGATCAAAAAAGCTAGTGTAAAAATATCAGGTAGCAGAGTAAATAAGTCATTGATATAAGTGAATAGACAAATTAAAGACTTTCAATTATCAGGACACAGCTGATCAATATTAATGAGAAGTGATCTGTCCTTTGGATGACTGATCAGTTCAGGTCGGGGGATGTAAGCACTGTCAAAGTGGGTGGCGCAGCTTGAGTGAGAGACTGGAAAAGACAGAAAGAGAGTCAATGTTTTGGACATCTTTCCATATCACAAAGTCACCAGAATCCTAAACATAGCTGCATTTATGCAGCTGTATTATTAGAGTAATAAGCTTTAGCCTAGGCACAATATTAATGCTGCTGCAAGAGGATACAATGGACATGACAAGACCTATAGGATGATTCTATGTTTTACTGGACAAGTGCTGAAATAGCATGAGGGAAAAGCAGCATGTAATATCAAGAAAAATGCGGTAAACAAGGAAATGACTGCTCTGCTTATTAAGACAATGAGCACATTGTGAGTAAGAGATCAGGATTGTGAAAATCTGAGGAATCTGAGGAGAGCAATGACAGAGGCTGTCACTTTTGACCACAGTTTTACAAGTTTTTTATTAGAACTTATTGCACTGAAAAAAAATTCTGTAAAAATACAGTACATTAATATTTTTTATGGATGTTTTCCCATACTTTTTAACCAGGCATTGAATTTTACAATTTACCATTTACAGAAATGCCCATAAACGTTCATAAAAAAACGATAATGTGCTGGCAAAAAGTTACCAGGACATTGTCAGGTTTTTTTTTTGTTTTGTTTTTTCCCCAGTGTGAGTCAAATATTACTACAGAGTTTCAAAATACCAAACTCTACGCTAATTTTTATGGACAAGCACAGACAACTGTGAGAAATACAAATTATATTTTAGTTTTTAGCTGATGGTGGTAGAAAAACCAGATGTTTTCATTGGTAATTCAAACATCATGGCATCTGCATTAAACCACAGCTAGAGTGATACACATTGTGTGGAACTTTGAGTTTAAGGATTTTACAGGTTTGCTTTTGTGTAGGTGTTAGCAACAGCACAACATACAGCACATAAGATGTTAATGTGATAGATAACACCATTAGTTAATTGGACTGTGTAGAATTGCAGGCTCTTGCAACTGTTATATAAGGACTGAATGGCTCGTAGCAACGGGCCAGACACCCCATACTCCCAAAGCACCTCCCACAGAATATTCCGAGGGACATGGTCGAATGCCTTCTCCAAGTCCACAAAACACATGTAGACTGGTTGGGCAAACTCCCATGCACCCTCAAATATCCTTGAGAGGGTAAAGAGCTGGTCCGGTGTGTTCCGCGACCGGGATGAAAACCGCATTGTTCCTCCTGCATCTGAGGTTCGACTAACGGATGGACTCTCCTTTCCAGCACCCTGACATAGACTTTTCCGGGGAGGCTGAGGAGTGTGATCCCTCTATAGTTGGAGCACACCCTCCGGTTCCCCCTTCTTAAAGATGGGAACCACCACCCCAGTCTGCCAATCAAGAGGTACCACCCCAGATCTCCGCACGACATTGTAGAGGCGTGTCAACCAAGACAGCCCTAAAACATCCAGAGCCTTCAGGAACTCAGGGCGAACCTCAACCACCCCAGGGGCCCTGCCACCAAGGAGTTGTTTAACTGCCTCAGTGACCTCGCCCCCAGTGATGGCCGAGTCGTCCCCCTCGTCCCCAGACTCTGCTTCCTCTACAGAAGATGTATCAGTGGGATTAAGTAGGTCTTCAAAATATTCCTTTCACCGCCTGACTATATAAGTCAGCAGCGCCCCACCCACACTATACACCGTGTGGGTAGAGCACTGCTTTCCCCTCCTGAGTCGCCTGACGGTTTGCCAGAATTGCTTCGAGGCAGTTCGAAAGTCTTTTTCCATGGCCTCACCGAACTCCTCCCACACCCATGTTTTTGCTTCAGCCAGTGCCCAAGAAGCGTTCCGCTTGGCGTGCCGGTACCCATCAGCTGCTTCTGAGGTCCCACGGGCTAACCAAGCCCAATAGGACTCCTTCTTCAGCTTGATGGCTCCCTTTACCTCTGGTGTCCACCATCTGGTTTGGGGGTTACCACCACGACAGGCACCAACCACCTTGCGGCCACAGCTCAGTGCAGCAGCCTCAGCAATGGAGGTGCTGAACATGCTCCATTTGGACTCAATGTCCCCAGCCTCTCTCGGAATGCTGTTGAAGCTCTGCCGGAGGTGGGAGTTGAAGATCCCACGGACCGGGGCTTCTGCCAGGCGTTCCCAGCGCACCCTCACTATATGTTTAGGCGTGCCAAGTCTTTCCAGCGTCCTCCCCTGCCACCTGATCCAACTCACCACCAGGTGGTGAGCAGTTGACAGCTCAGCCCCTCTCTTCATCCGAGTGCCTAGAACATACGGCCGCAGATCTGATGATATGATTACAAAATCGATCATTGACCTGCGATCTAGGTTGTCCTGGTGCCATGTGCACTTATGGAAACCCTTATGTTCAAACATGGTGTTTGTCATGGATAAACTAGTTTACACAAAAGTCCAGTAACAGAACACCACTCGGGTTCAGGTCAGGCAGGCCGTTCCTCCCAATCACGCCCCTCCAGGTCTCACTGTCGTTACCCACATTCTGAGCGTTAAAGTCTCCCAGTAGGACGACAGAGTCTCCATGTGGTGCACCTTTGAGCACCCCACCCAGTAACTTCAAGAAGGCTGTATACTCTGAACTGTCGTTCGGCACATAAGGCCCATTTCCCGACCCGAAGGCGCAGGGAACAAACCCTCTCGTCCACCGGGAAAAACTCCAACGTACAGGCAGCAAGCCGAGGGGATACCAGGATACCCACCCCAGCTCGCTGCCTCACACTGAGGGCAACTCCAGACTGGAACAGAATCCAGCCCCTCTCCAGGAGACTGGTTCCAGAGCCCAAGACGTGCATTGAAGTGAGCCCGACTATATCTAGCTGGTACCTCTCAACTTCACACACTAGCTCAGGCTCCTTCCCCACCAGAGAGGTGATGCTTCATGTCCCATTCGCCAGCCTTGGCATTTGGGGATTGGTTCGCCAGGGGCTCCGCTATTGGCCGCTGCCCAACACACACATTATTTACAACATTTTTAATTTTTTAAGTTTTACATTTAACAATATACTATGAGACCTTGCAAAGGGATGTAACTCACACAAAACCTTTAATTCATTTGTTAAAATTAAGTTTTTGTAATGAATAAGTCATTACCACCAAAACAAGTTCCTTTGACAATGTGTAAAGTAGGGTCATCAACATGTTTAGATATTCTTTTATAGTTACATTGTTCTCATCTTTTAATTTCTACTTGTTTTCTCTGATACTGAATCCCTACTTTACCAGGCATATTCAAAGTGAATAAGATGATTTGCTGATTTCAAGAACATACTGTTTTATATTCTGTTTTGTAAAGAAAATGAGCAGTTACATGTTCATGTAATATGAGGGGAAATATTTCCCTTCAGTGGCCACACAATATAGTGAACTATAGTTACAGTAACATAAAAACTAAGACCATAAAAACAAAACCTGACTATCAATACCCCAATACATAGTGTGGAAACAAAGCCTCAGCCTTGTATGTGCAGTGATATATTTCATTAACATTGTGCCATTGTTCTGCCAGAGGTTTAGCGGTTAGCTCCCGCCTTAATTCTGGGCACAGATTGGCCGGGGTTTAATAATCTGCTGGGGCAGAGTGTGGGGATGTGTCAACGACCGATAGGGACCTGTAGCAGTAGTAGTAGTTTGCGCTGTGCTCAGCGGTGATGCAAGGTCGTCCGACGCTGATTCTGGGGAGGCGGAGGCGATTCACTCCATGTGAGATTTCCCACTAGAGCAGTCTGGAGACGATACTCTACACTCAGCCTTTGACCAAGTGATGAAAATTGATGGTCAATGGTGCATCCTGATGTAGCACTAACCTACCTGCATTTTGTAGTAATTAAAGACAGGCTGTATCGAGTGAGTCGTGACACTCGCATAGTTCAGTTCAGTTCAATTCAATTCAATTCAATTCAGTTTTATTTATATAGCGCCAAATCACAACAAAAGTCCCCTCAAGGCGCTTTATATTGTAAGGTAAAG
>VUQS01043341.1:0-12344 GCA_015108495.1 Heterochromis multidens
CTTTTTGATAAAGCTTATAGTTAGGGCTGGATCAGATGACCCTGAATCCTCCCTTAGTTACGCTGCAATAGGCCTAGGCTGCTGGGGCTTTCCATGATGCACTGAGCGTTTCTCCTTCTCTCACCTCTGTTCACTCACCATGTGTTTATACACCTCTCTGCATTTAATGAGTTATTATTAATCTCTGGCTTTCCTCCACAGCATGTCTTTGTCTTCCTCCCCTCACCCCCAACCGGTCGCGGCGGATGGCTGCCCCTCCCTGAGCCTGGTTCCGCTGGAGGTTTCTTCCTGTTAAAAGGGAGTTTTTCCTTTCCACTGTTGCCAAGTGCTTGTTCATAGGGGATTGTCTGATTGTTGGGGTTTTCTCTTCTCTCTGTATTATTGTAGGGTCTTTACCTTACAATATAAAGCCGAGGAAATAAAATTGAATTGAATTAACCCTGCTCCCATACATATAAAACAAACATATGTTAAAAACATATGAAATATTATTAAACAACATTTTTGTGGTCCTGAGTATTTATTTGTCACATTTATGTCATAATCTACAAATAAAAGTAATATATCCATTCAGCCATATTAACTTGTGCAACCCTATTAATCTCATTTTAACATTGTTACTATATCATTTTTACCTAAATATCTATTATAATAATATCTAAGCTATCTAATGATAGATCTGTTGCCTTTTTAATAACTTGAATTATTATATGAGTAGTGAATTTGAGCAAAGATTTTAAAATACTGAAATTGCCAAAAAGAAAACCCAAAAACATGACTATTGAAAAGTTGGGGAGGGTAGAGTTTGAAAGTTGCTTAAATGAATATAAATGAAGTCTTATCTGAAACTGAATGCGTATTTAGTGTGAGAGTGACTATCTTTAACTGAATGGCCAAGAATTTATTAAACAATACTTTTAAAATCTTGAGTACTGGTAACAGGGTTGCACACAGCTGCTAAAGTATCTCATAAAAAGTGTCCTTAAATGTTGAGAAACTGTGAGCTCAAACTGTGAATTTAGTGATTTCCTGACTGCACAAAGTTAAACCATCACCTTTTCTCAGTAAAGTGTCACCCTTAACTCCATCCTCGGCCTCACCGGGGCTTCAGGCTTCCTCCCTCGTCCATAATCTGAATTATTATTTTAATCATTGCTCTGCTGTCACATATAAGTAATGACCTACATTTGGAGGAACTATTAAATACATTTATTATGCCCTCACTGGTGCTGAATTCTTCTGCCTTTATAGCCAACAGCTTTCCTCTCTTTGCACCTGAGACGTCTCTAGCTGAGGGATAAATATTCACCACCTGGGGAGGGGTGGATGCCTGGGTTCAGTTTGAAGAGCTGTAATAGGAAGTTTCTGAAAAGCTGTCAGCATAGTTCAGGCAGTTCTAGGTGGATGTTTTGCTGAACTGTTGGAGTCTGAATGAAATGGATCATGATCAACATGCATCCAGGCTGCTGAGGCAAAAACAAACAATTAAGTGGTTGTCTGGCTGAACTTTATGGCAGCAGATGAGTTGATTTTATATCTGAGCGGGGGCATGATGACCGACAAAGTTCCAGACTGGTTTGTAAAAGTCTGGAAATGGTTGGTTATTTTCACAAACAGCTACATTATCACTCTTTAGAGGCGTGTTTGTGTCCATCTAATCAATACAAGTCCAACATTTACCCTCTCTCAGCTCTGTTTTTGGTTTCCACCACCTTCTGCTGGAATAATCTGACTCTTCAGTTGACACAGACTCCACTATCATTAACACCAGAGTATTTGATTGTTTGGATAT
Source organism: Heterochromis multidens (assembly GCA_015108495.1). NCBI lineage: Eukaryota > Metazoa > Chordata > Actinopteri > Cichliformes > Cichlidae > Heterochromis > Heterochromis multidens. Next base: position 1,793 of record VUQS01043341.1, read on the forward strand.
TTATTAAAGGTTAACATCCTGAGACCTTGTTGTTTTTCACTCCCTTTTTAGACATCCATCAGGTGATGAACGAACCACTTAGGGGCAGAATTAGGCTGCATTTTAGCCTTAAAAAAAACATAGTTTTAAATGCTAGATAGTGAAAGAGAGATGCTAGGGATAAATGCAGAGGTTAAAGTGGGCCGTAACAATCTGGAATAGTGCTCTGGCACCAGTTAATGAGCAGTTAAATTTGATTAACTGATTAACACATCATACTGTTGAGTGAGTTAATTTTCCATGTGATGCAGCCTGGTGTTCCAGCATGGAGTTACTCAATAATAAGAAAATAAGGACACCCCACAGCCCTGCTTGCACCATCAACACATCTGTTTTCCTTCTCATTGCTGTGACATGTTCATGGTGTAGATGTCAAAGTTGCTGTTGGCGTACTTCAGCATCTAGCTGGTGCTGCAGAAAATTTTTTTTCTTTAAGTGGCAGGTCATTTCAGGTGCTACTTTTCAAACAGCTCCACAAATATCACCAAAAACAAACTTTTGTTGTGCTGTTTAGACCCCATTGTGCCTGCTAGCTAAACATACAGCTGCTTTATTTGCCAGGGAGATTAAAGAAAACGCTAATGTGCAACACTCTTGGAGATGGAGAAAGACGTAAGAAAGAGAGGAAAGGAGAGGAAGATGAGAGATTATTTTCAAATGTAAGGACTGCTCAGCAAGTCACATTTGATAAACTAGAAATTTAAAGCTTACATGTAATGTCCTAATTCATTTTAGAGTTTTTAAGCAGATATCAGATGCTCAGCTGAAGTGAAATCTCTTGCAAAACAAACTGAAATATAAAAATGTGTTTTATTCTAAGGTTGCATGAAAATACTAGCTAGTTTAGTACATTTTAATGAAGGCTAAACTGGTTAGTTTGCAGCATTATGGTAAAGTTTATAGTAATACACTATGCTGGACTTGTGCAGCGCAGGGGTAACAGGCATCAATCTTAATTTAAGATGATGATGTTCACTCACTAAATTCTACCTTTTATACTAACTTTATACTGTCTAGGGGTTGGAAATTAGCCATATAGCTTGTGTAACATCTGCTAATACCTTGCTGAGCTCAGCTGGTTAAATCTACAAAGAGCAGAGAATCTTAGATTAGTAGCAGCACAGGTCAGCTGATCACAGTCTAAACACAAAGAAAAATCCAGTGGAGCTCAAAATGCAAATTATGACTTATTTCTAAGTGATTCTTTTCCTCATACTCATACATGAGATCATACTGATCTTAAGTTGTGTCTCAATTCAAGGGCTGCCATGACCACGTGAGCGGCTTTTAAAAGAGATGGTCTAGTCTTCAGATTGCCTTCAGTGTTTGACAGGTTACTGGAGAAAATTGAGATGTTTCATTGGTTTGTGATGTATATGAGGCATTTAAAAACAAGACTGTTAGGTTGAGTCCCTTTAGCCAACAGTAATGTTAACAAGTTTCATTTCACTTTGACAGTACAGATATAGTAGGTCCTACATTATATATATTATTTTATTATGATATATATTTTATCTATGTTTTAAAAATGATCAGTGGTGGAATTTAACTCAGTCTTCTCAAATACTGCACTTCAGTTAAAATTCAAGGTACATTTATTTATTTCCATTTCATATCACTTTACGCCTCTATGACTGTCTCAGAGACAAATGGTAATAAATTGAAACCACTACAACTGAAAGCTTTAGTTATTTATATTTAAGAGCAATATCCCATAGTGATAGCAATAAATAAATAAAAATAAAATTCAATTCAATTCAATTCAATTTTATTTATATAGCGCCAAATCACAACAAAAGTCGCCTCAAGGCGCTTTATATTGTAAGGTAAAGACCCTACAATAATACAGAGAAAACCCCAACAATCAAACGACCCCATATGAGCAAGCACTTGGCAACAGTGGGAAGGAAAAACTCCCTTTTAACGGGAAGAAACCTCCGGCGGAACCAGGCTCAGGGAGGGGCAGCCATCCGCCGCGACCGGTTGGGGGTGAAGGGAGAAGGACATGCTGTGGAAGAGAGCCAGAGATTAATAATAACTCATTAAATGCAGAGAGGTGTAAAAACACGGTGATGTGATGTGATCATTTTGTGTGTTTCAAATTAAATGAAGGGTAAACTGATGTAGCAAATACTATTTTATTGGGTGAGAAAATAAAAATAAAATCTTCAGCAGTAAGATGCAACAACCACCATGTGTTTCACATAACTAGAAAAAAAAACACTGACAGGAGTTAATTTGCTTGACATTTATTTTCAGGTACAGTTTGTTGCTGATACTTACACACTAAGTTTTTAAAGGTGCAATTTTTTGCTGCCCTTTACACTTTTTACTTAAAGAAGCTGCATACTCTGTGGGGCTGGGTCGTCCTGTGCCCCTGGGTTTGTGCCCTGGCGCCCTGGTTATGCCGGCTGTTGTGCTTCCTGGACTTTGGGTCTGTTTGCTGTCTCTCAGCTCCTGCTGTGCTGTGGGCTCCTCTTCCTGGCTGTCTGTGCTACAGTGTTTGACTTCTGGGTTTCATTGTGGTGTATTTTCCTCTCTTTGAAGGCAGATGGTTGTTGGGGGTGTTGGGGTGGGATGTTGGTGAGGATTGCACGCACATGATTAAAAATTTGTAAAAAAATAATTTAAAAAAAACTTTTAATTTTATAATATAAAAAAAGCTTTCTTTTTCAGCTGATCTGAATTCTCTTTGTCAGTGAATATTTATTATTGTAATTCCCCATGTAGCTGTTATATTTTGTGTTTGAAATACCTCTGTAAACACAAGAAACAAATATTTAAGTAGTTTTTAAAAAAATCTTTCCACTTGTCACTCAACTACAGAGAACAGCCTGTCTGTTCTCCCACTGTTCTCCTCTCCATCACTCAGCTGGTGCTCCCTGGCTCCTCTTTCTCCTCCTCACATTGGTGAATTTTTCCTGGTGTCATCAGGGGTCGAAAGCCTCTGTCCGATCACATTTCACCTTGCAGCAGTGGGTTTCTCAGTCTCTCCTGACTGTGGACACTTACAGGTCTAAGACAAAGGAAATCAACCATGACAGTTAACAAAAATAGCAGCAAAAGTTATCAAAAGTTTATCAAACATCTGTTAATTTAGCTTCAGTAGCAAAATAACCAAACTAACATTAACTGAGTTTGTAGGGGAAATTAAAAGTGATATTCAACTGAGTGAAAATCAGGATATATTATTGGTATTAATTACCCATAAAATCATTCCAAACTCTGAAACATTAAAGTCAGTTTTTGTACTGCTTTGGCTTTAAAACCACGCGGGACCTGAGCTGCATTGAGCAGCGACTCGCATCGCTAATGTCACGTTACTTAGTCGAAATTTAGCCGAATACGTTTTAAGAATCTTCATTGTTTTAACATTTATACCGCTGGATATTTGAGTAAGATGAAACCCAATACTTACTTTTAAAAGTTTATTGGCTTGGACCGTCTGCCATTTTTTCCAAAAAATATCCTACAACCATGAGGTGTGTCCAAATTCAGGGGCTGCATCCTTCGAAGGCTGCATTTGAAGGCTGATTACATCACAGCGAGGCGATGAAGGCTGTCCCAGTTCGAAGGTTCCTCTAAATGCAGCCCACAAATGTGTCCTTCTTTTCCCGGGATTTGATGGACACATCGGGTGGATCCTTCGCAGCCTACCCTATCCCAAGATTCATTGCGCATCGGTGGTTATAAGATATTTTTGGGAAAAAATGACGGACAGTCCAAGCGAAGCGGCCCAGGAATAAACTTTTAAAAGTAAGTACTGGATTTTATCTCACTCAAATATCCAGTGGAACAAATGTCAACATAACAAAGAATCTTGAAACTTTAAATTCTGCTAAATTAATCAAAGTGGGATTGGGGTGGTTTCTGTTGAAAAACTATCTTTTTTTATCTTATTTTTAATTATGTTTTACTATCACTGTGGGATATTGCCCTTGAATATAACTAACTAAAGCTTTTAGACATTTAACTGGCTGTGGTGTTCGCTCAGCCTCAGATACATCACACACCAATGAAACATCTCAATTTTCTCCAGTAAAAGTAAAACAAATGAGATAAAATAAAGATTTTCTCGTCTATTTCTGTCAAACATTGTCCACCACGTTTGTAGTGGCTACTGTCACGGTTGCTAGGTGACAGGAGCAGTGGGTCGTAGGCTAGACCGTCCAATTTAACAGCCATTCACTTCTGGCCTTTGAAGTATACGGTCTACATAGGCTGCGTCCTTCAAAGGATTCAGCCTCTGAATTTGGACACACCTACTGATGCGCAATGAATCTTGGGATAGGGTGGTCTGCGAAGCATCCTTCAGCTCTCAGGAAAAGAAGGACGCATTTGTGGGCCGCATTAGGAGGAGCCTTCGAATTGGGACAGCCTTCGTCGCCTTGCTGTGATGTAATCGACCTTCAAAGGATGCAGCCCCTGAATTGGGGCACAGCTTTAGGGATCCCCCACCTGCCAAATCCCATTGTAAGCCCTGGATAAATGTGTGTTCCCTGACCAGCTGGCATGTGGTTGCTGGCTACCCGCTAGCGACCAAAGCAATCACAAGGTGGTTTTTGGTGCAGCACCCTCTTTTTGATCAATTTCACCTAGTGACCGCCAGCAACCAGCTGGGGAATACATGACTGGAGGTCGTCGACCGGTCTCTAGGCCTATGTGACTGAGGCCTAACTGAAGCCCTGATTAGGTCACTGCCAACCTGTGAAAAGGTTACTTTAGCTTTCACTCAGTAAGCCTGCTTGTTGGAACAAGCTGGGAGTGACAGACCACTAAGACACGTGTTATAGTTTCTGTGTCCACGAGTCCGCTTTGGTGTGAGTGATGTAAATTTCATCTTTAGACAGTGAGCGTGAGGCTCTGTGTGGACATCCCCGTGCCTTCTGATTCTATTTGACAAACTTGTCCTTGCGACATTACACTACAAAGCACCAACAATGCAGGCAGACTTCAAAGAAGTATAACAGGAGTGACGACTCGTCCATGATGTCTGCAGCAGAGTATACCCTCCTTAAGCTCTCTCAGACACAGCAGATTTGACTTTGTCACAAGATTTAGTAACTTTTCTTCACCCCTTTAGCCATTTTTTTAAATAAGGACAAAAATCTATGGGAGCTCTTGATGTAGCTTTGATTGAGGCAAACCTCTGTACCACTCAGTGAGCTCATTTTTAAACTTTCTTTGATTTTATCAGAAAACACTGCTGCAAAATTTTGACTATTTGCTGTTGATTGCAGTTCTCAAAAATGGTAAAAGTAAAGAATAAATATTGAGGAAAGTTGTAATGTGTTCATCAGTTTGTTGTTACTGTGCTGTTTGGTGCTGGAACAAAGTGTAATATGGATTTTCAGAGCTTTCTGTTGGAGTCAGGACCACAAAATAGCCAAAGATCAGCCTTTGAGAGCACTAAGAGTGAATCAAAACGGTACATTTATGGACCAGAGAGCTGAACAATGAGACAGAACTCACTATAAAGCTTCTTGAAGATGCAGACTTAGCTGATGATTCTCTTTTCTAACTGGTTCCCCCTTATTTAGTAGATTTTTAAAGCTGTTACATCAAGACCTCACTCATATGGAGCATCCATCAGAAACACCACACTATACAGATTATTACCAAGAAAAAATTCCACCTTATTCCTGCATGACGACTTAAAGTGTAAGTGCTGCTTTGTAAGGTGCAGCCATGCATTCAGAGATGAGCACATATTTGATAACGAGAGATGGATGAAAGCTAAATGACCCAAACACTGCAAGAGGAGAGAAAAAGAAGTGATGATGTGTGTAGGCGAGGTAAAGCTCACTGAAACATCCCACTGCCAAACAAACAGAAAAGGAGCTGAACAGAATCTGCTCAACACGAAACAACAAAAACATGCCGACAGAAAGGAAAGAAATGAATTTACACACAGATGCTGAGGATGGATGGAAGACGTGTGTGTTAATGTGTGTGTTCAGCTCCTCCAGTCATCTGCTAACATGTGCTTGAATCTTGCATGGGTTTTGTTATGTGATGAACTGCTTGTGAAAACACTGTCATGATGAATAATTTACTGTGACTGTACGGTATCTTCCTTCTTCTGGTCGTATTTACACAGAAATCCTGACGAGCTGCTGCGAGTGTGAGATCGTTTCTGCACAGCTGGAAGGCTTCAGATTCAGATGTGTCAGCAGTGAGTACAAACGGAGGTGGATGAAGTATTTCAAATCATTTACTGATGGAAAGGTGTCAGAAATAGTTTACACAGTACTGGACCTAGCAGTGGTAATTTACTCAAATGCTGCATTTGAGTACAGTTTAAGGTACTTCAGCCCGATTCTGTTTAACTTTACTTGGATTTACAGGTTCCAGAAAAGAGAAATTTTCTGTTCTGGGAAAACAGCAGGAACCACTCACAGGATAGAAACAGTGTGAAGTGGAACTGAGTTGAAGGAGGGTTGCAAAGCGGCTTGCAGCAGCAACAGTAACTAAATTATATGCAGGCTAACGCAGCTTTAATAGTGCACCACATATGAGATTCAATTCAATTCAATACAATTCAATTTTATTTATATAGTGCCAAATCGCAACAACAGTCGCCTCAAGGTGCTTTATATTGTAAGGTAAAGACCCTACAATAATACAGAGACAACCCCAACAATCAGATGACCCCCCTATGAACAAGCACTTGGCGACAGTGGGAAGGAAAAACTCCCTTTTAACAGGAAGAAACCTCAGAAAGAACCAGGCTCAGGGAGGGGCTGCCAGTATCAGCAGTTATTGGAATAGAAAAAAAGGGACACAAGTGTACAAAGAGATTTCACAGAACCCTAAAAACAAATTCTGGTTCCAATGAAGCTTATAAGTAACCGGGAAAACTGCATTCAGTTGAAGTGTATTTGTCTATCACAGGATGCCGAACCTTTAATCTGCATAATCCCACATTATCCCACACAAACATCATTTTTTTTCCCTTTTTTTTTATGACTGTAACCCAGTGAGTTAATTTTAATCTTTATGAACTGAATTTTGAGCTGGTTATTCCAAACTGTGAGCTTTTGGAATAACCAGGGATTCTGAAGGTTTTTTCTTGCCTTTGTTCATTTTCCCGCCCTCGTTATTATCATGATTGTCTTCCTCTGTGCCTTATTCTCACTCAGCATTTGTCAGGTTGTCTGATCTTCCTCTTGCTCTCGTTGGCTCCTTCGCATCTGGCTTATCAGATTTTATTTTAGTTGTCTTGTACTGATTTGGCCATTGGGTTGCCCCAACATCACACTTTGCCATCAGTAAAATGTTCACGGACAAAATTTTTCCAGCAGAAGAGTCATTTTGTAACATTTAGGGTGAACAGATCTCTTCATCTTTTGTCCTGTCTTTCTCCCGTCACCCCCAACTCGTCGCGGCAGATGGCTGCCACTCCCAGAGTCTGGTTCTGCTGGAGGTTTCTTCCTGTTAAAAGGGAGTTTTTCCTTCCCACTGTCGCCAAGTGCTTGCTCATAGGGGGTCGTCTGATTATTGGGGATTTTCTGTATTATTGTAGGGTCTTTACCTTACAATATAAAGCACCTTGAGGCGACTGTTGTTGTGATTTGGCGCTATATAAATAAAATTGAATTGAATTGAATCTTCTTAAACTGACTGATAGATTTTGGAGATAGATATCCCACAAATGTAGAAAATCCAGTATCAGCAATAGAAAAAGTTTTCAGTGCAAAATGAAGTACAATACATTGGCTCAATAGTGTAAAATTAAAAATAATTTAGCTTGATAGCAAAAAACAGCTCAATAAAATGGATCTAAATAAGTAATGTAGCTCAATAAAATGAAGTAACTCACTAGAAAGAAAAAAAGTCCAAATTATAATAAAAATAAAGTTACAAAAGCAAAATAAAACAGAAAAGAACAAAAGGCTCAATAAAATAAACACTAAGTAAACTAAATGTGTATGTGTGCAAAGTATATCAAAGAGTATACTGAAACAAAACTAACCTTTAGAGGCGAGAGTGCTGAATATTCTCTGACGGAGTCAGGGGATCTCTTATCTGTCCTTGAGGCAGTATTTCAGTAAAGAAATCAGAGAAGTTCTTCCACCACTGCTTCTATCGGCTGTTTCATGTGTAATAAAGGCCAAAATGTCCCATAAAAATACCTGAAAATACTTTGAATCCATACTTCCACACAAACAGAACAAAGAAAACTATGATTCAGTCGGTGGAAAAAGCTGCTAAGCTTTGACATGTTTAGAGTTCAGTAAGTGTCAGAAATGACCTAAATTGGTTGAAATTTGCTGGAAAATGAGACAAAATCTGTTGAAATAATCCTTACATTCAGTTTCCTTCAGTGCAGGACTGTGTGGTCACAGCAGCTTTCAAGCCCACGGAGAGGTAAAGATCTGCTGCTGTGAGCTGTGAGAGGTGATAAAGCTGAGACGACATGTGCACAGTGAAGTAAACCTCATTTACTTACTGAAACTCGAACTGACGATCATGTTACAGTATCACACGTGTAGGTGTGCTCACTGTCAGAAGCAACATGTGCAGCCTCTTTGTTCTAAATTAAACCCGCCGATAGTGTGAGAAGCAGGTACGGCGCTGTGACATCGGCTCTCTGTCTTCATCAACATTCCAGTCGATGTGTTTATTTGGCTTCTGCAGAAGGACACACTTCCAGCAGAGCTCATGTTGCCATGGTTTAGCTGAGCATCAGACCATGGAAACAGCAATCAGCGGGCCGCGGCGGACGGATCGATTTCAAAGGGAGCCGGCGATATTAATTTCTGACTAAAGAAAAGGATGACATTGGCTCAGGGTTTGTTGGCAGATACCACGAGCTTCTAAATTTGTTTTAAAGAGGAAGTGTGACGATGGTTTATATTTTGTCCCATGTGCAGAGCCAAAACAACAGAGAATGTGTCTGCTAACAAGTACTGTGTGTGTCTGTCAAAGCCTCTTATTCTTTGTGCCACAGAGCTCCATTGTTGTCCAAAAACTGATAATTAGTGAGGCACAGTTGCTCTGGGTGACATGTCCTTCAGTTATCAACACACAGCTCAATTTCACACAAACAGGTGCAGATTTCAAGAGGACGAAGCAGCTATAACATTACTTAGTGAGTTGAGGTATTGGTCTTTTTAGCAGTGGTTCTAAGAATTATACCTGAGAAAAATGTTGGATTTCTTCTGCTGGGTTGGGAACAGTTGCTGCCCTAAGTGAGGGAGTTTAAGGCAGGACTCACACATCCACGTTTCAGGCGTCAACGCTCTCGCCTCTCTTTCATTTTGTTCGCACTGAAAAGTTAAATAAACATTCAACTTGTCAAGTAGCAAACACCCAGCAAACATTTTGATGTTGAATAACCATCAGTGCACACGTCCAAACCATCTCAGCCTTGCTTCTCTAACTTTGTTTCCAAACCGTTCAACCTGAGCTGTCCCTCTGACATAATCATTTTTAACCCTGTCCATCCTGGTCACTCCCAATGAAAATCTTAACATCTTCAACTTTGCCAGCTCCAGCTCAGCTTCCTGTCTTTTTGTTAGTGCCACCGTCTCCAAACCATACATCATAGCAGGTCCCACTACCATCTTGTAAACCTTCCCTTTCACTCTTGCTGCTGTCCTTCTGTCACAAATCACCCCTGACACTTGTCTCCACAAACTCCACCCTGCCTGCACTCTCTTCTTCACCTGTCTTGTGCACTGGCTGTTGCTTTGGATGGTTGACATGGCTGAAGAATAGTTTGAAAGGGAAAGTTGAGCCAACATCAAGACCCAAAGTCGATGTTGGCTTGAGGAACATTGAACATCACCTGGACGTCCTTGTTAGACTTTCTAGAAAGAAAGACCTCGCTCTGGAGCCAACTTACAATCCGAATTCCAGAAAAGTTGGGATGTTCTTTAAATTTGAACAAAATGAAAACCAAAGGACTTCCAAATCATATGAGCCAATATTTTACTCACAACAAAACATAGATAACATGACAAATGTCGAAACTGAGAAATTGTACACCTTCATTCACTAAATGAGCTCATTTCAAATTTGATGCCTGCTACAGATCCCAAAAAAGTTGGGACGGGGGCAACAAATGGCTTAAAAAGCAAGAAAGTCTAAAAAGATTCAGCTGGGAGAACATCTAGCAACTAATTAAGTTAATTGATATCAGGTCTGTAACATGATTAGCTATAAAAGGGATGTCATAGAGAGGCAGAGTCTCTCAGAAGTAAAGATGGGCAGAGGTTCTCCAATCTGTGAAAGATTGCGTAAAAAGATTGTGGAATACTACAAAAACAATGTTCCTCAATGTCAAATTGCAAAGGCTTTGCAACTCTCATCATCTACAGTGCATAACATCATCAAAAGATTCAGAGAAAATGGAGATATCTCTGTGCGTAAGGGACAAGGCCGAAGACCTTTATTGGATGCCCGTGGTCTTCGGGCCCTCAGATGACACTGCATCACTCATCAGCATGATTGTGTCAATGACATTACTAAATGGGCCCAGAAATACTTCCAGAAACCACTGCCTGTT
>VUQS01043344.1:0-22388 GCA_015108495.1 Heterochromis multidens
TACCTTTGTACCATTTCAAGCTATTCACTGGACTTGAACGACTTGAATTGCAATAAATAACTGGAAAAATTGGGGTGTTCTAAAACTTTTGACCGGTAGTATATATACGTATATATAAAAAAATAATATATATACTACTTTCTTCTTACATGCAAATATACGAAACCTTTCTAAACCTTAAAGGAAAAACAAGTACATTTACTGGACAGGACAATATTTCCATGCCACTTTGCAAAATCTGTTCTCAGCAGAATTCACAATGTAATAATACTCTCTCTCTCTATCTATCTATCTATCTATCTATCTATCTATCTATCTATATATAATTCTGCTGAGAACAGATTTTGCAAAGTGGCATGGAAATATTGTCCTGTCCAGTAAATGTACTTGTTTTTCCTTTAAGGTTTAGAAAGGTTTCGTATATTTGCATGTAAGAAGGCAGTAGTAGGAACCACATCATATCTTTTATGTTAATGTGGTACTGAAACATCTATACATGGTCACTGAATATTACAGTAGTTCTGAAATTTAGATAGTCGATAATACCATAATAATATTGTAATAATAGTTATATAATAATAATTTGCTGTGTCTTCCACCATCTCAACAGGTGATGGAAGAAGTGGTCAAACTTTTGGCTCCCATTAATACAACCAAACTTGAGGCCCACGGTGAAGGGACAGACATCTCACCATGGATGCAGGCAGGAGTTCCAGGTCAGTCTAATCACTACACCTGTCTGCAACTAAATGGCAGTAAATTTTTATTATAACAGGAACCCCCCCCCCAAAAAATCATGAAACAATTTCTTAAAAAGGGCAGCAAGAAAGTCATTGGGTTAGGGGGTTCAAGTCCACTGGCCTACTGGGACCCTTCTGTGTGGAGTTTGCATGTTTTCTCTGTGCCTGCATGGATTCTCTCTGCCTTCCTCCCAATTAATCTAACATGCATGTTATGTTAATTGATGATTCTAAGTTGGCCATACTTGTAAATGTGAGCATGAAAGGCTGTCTGCCTCTATGTGTTAACCCTGCAATATACTGGGAACCAGTTCAAGATGTAGTCTGTCTCTCACCCCATGACAGCTGGGAGAGGCTCCATTTATCATTTATCATTTACCATTTATCCATTCTATTTAGTAGATGGAACTACTAAAAATGCCCAAAGCCTCGTCTCTCATGAACACAAAAAAGTGAAAAAGAAAGTAACACATCCTATTTTTAGTGGTTATAGTTTGAATGATTCCTTCTCTGGAAGGTGCTGTGTACAAAGAATCACATCCTCACTGATGAAGTATGAACAGACACTATTAAGTAATTTAGGGAAGTGGGGGCAGATGGATGCTGTAATAATAGAATGACTTAAAAAAATATGAAACAAAACAAAGACTTTTAAATTATGGCTATTGAAGTGGTAAAAATTGTAACAATCCTATTAACTCAAAAGCTAATGTAGTAATAGAGTTTAAATAAAATGTACTAACTTCAGATAAATCAAATCAATAGAGTGAAATTGTTTAGTGTTATATTTAAAAAATATACAGACCTCGTTCACCTCCTTTTCCACTGTATCTCATTTTAAATCCCTATTTTACATCTCTAACTGCTTGTTAATGCAAAAATGGGGACTTCTACTACTGGGAATTTCCACACAATCATCTCTAAGGTTTACAGAGAATGGTCTGACAAAGAGAAAATATACAGTGAGCGGCAGTTCTCTGGGTGAAAATGCCTCATTGATGCTAGAGGTCAGAGGAGAATGGCCAGACTCCTTTGAGCTAATAGGAAGACAACAGTAACTCAAATAACCACTAATTACAACCAAAATGTGCAGAAGAGCATCTCTGAACTCACAACACATTGAACCTTGAAGCAGATGGGCTACAGCACCAGAAGGCCACACCACAAGAACAGGAAACAGGCTCAAATTATCATGGGTTCACCAAAATCTGACAAAAGAAGATTGGAAAAATGGATGCAGGCAAGTAGTGGTGGTGGTGTAATGGTGTAGGGGGTATTTCTTTGGCACACTTTGGGCCCCTTCGTACCAACTGAACATCGTCTAAACACCACAGTCTAGTATTTTTGCTGACCATGTCCATCCCTTTATGACTACAGTGTACCCTTCTGCTGATGACTGCTTCCAGCAGGTAAATGCTAAATGGTAAATCAATATATTCGTACCTGAATTTGTTGATACTTTAGATACAAATTTAGAAGTCCCTTTGACATTTAAATACAAGTCTTTAAAATGAATACTACTATTAATGCTACTATTACTGATAGTAATAATAATTTTTATTTCTTTTTGGTCATTATTTACAGTTTTCCAAAACATCATAAGCCACAAAATGCTCTGAATTACATTTAAATAAAAAAAATAAATTGCATGTAAAGAAAACAAAATACTAAATGGAAAGGTGTAGACTTTAACCTTTTAAACATATTCCAGTATTTCTTATCTCATCTTAAAAATGACTTCTGTCATTACTGGGTGTCATCACTTGCATGCTAATTTCTTGCCACTATCCCACCGATGCTAGAGAATCTGTTTTTGTTTGTTTTTCTTCATTTCTTCATTCATCACGTGCTCTTTGTCCTCCGCCTGTTTTTCTTCTTTTTCTTGTAGTCCGTTAGTTTTTTTTCATACTGACTTTAATTACAAACTTTTCTTACTTGAGCCACAGTGACTGTTTCAGGGGAAGCCCCCACCCCATGTTGAGTATAGTGCAAACATTTTTTGCATTTGACCTTTGAAATTAGTGTTTACTTACACACATCACACACATCATTAGTCAATATTAGCAGTTCCTTAGATCGAAAGTTCTGCTTTTTACAGACGGGGGACTTTGGTAAGTAAGAGGAATAACTCGAGCACAAGTAAGGTGATCGTAACGTTAGAGACTCTTGAGATTCATTTATTGGATTTACGACTACAAAAGACAAGTGTGAAGAAAAAAAAAAGCAACACCATACACACAAAAACCCCAAACAAATTACAAGTAGGAGAAGAATTTACTTTTATTACAACACATCTATTAAAGCAGTATATGTTTTTGTAATTTCCATTAAAAAAAGAAAGAAACAAAAGCACCTCTGCCGGTTGCTCATATCGCAACCCATATAACAGGAGCAGACTTTACAAAGGCTCCTGACAGTTGAGCAGTCAACAGTGAAATCAGTTTTCCTACTCTGCGGTCAGCAGTCTTGCACGTTACCATTTTTGACAAGTTGGAAAAAAACGACTTTAAATGAACCAGTTTGCTGAGCAGCAAAGACAAGAAACTCCACCAAGCCATTGTTTACCTCAGTTTTTCTGGATTTTGAAAGTAGACATTGGTTAGTTTAGTTAGAGGCATTTTATAGAAGTGAAACTGCATTGTAGTCACAAAGACACCACGGAATAATGTGTGAAAGAGGGACTAAAAACCTCATTGAACACACACATGTGGACCAGAAACGCCCCTTCTTTCATGTAATGAAGAGACAGAAAATGAACTGCCTCAATCACAGGTAATTAGTTTTATATTGTTAACAGTTTGTGAGTGGTTGACACCCTGCTACAGGACACTTTGAAGGCAGCTGTGCTTTAGAATACCTTATCTTTTCTGGTGATTGTAGGATATAAAGACATGCACTGTTGTGTGTAGTAGAAAACCATTTTGAATGTCAACTATGAACATCTAAAAGTAATAGTTGAGCAGTGTAAATAATTTGGTGTACTTGAACACTGCTGATCAAAGAATTATTCACTAAAGTAACAAAATTTCATGAATATGAAGGTAACTTTGCATGCACACAGATAATATCATTTCTGTGCACATTATTAGTGACTGAGGGCCAATTTCTTGGTTTTCACCCCAGAATTGTTTTCAGAGTTCTTTATTGTTTTGTTGGTGTGTCCTTCACCAACTCCCCTCTGTGGAAAGACATTAAAAAAAAGACAGTCCTCATTCATGTTAAATCTTCTTCTTTTAAGGATCCTCCCCCTCGTCTGTGAGGCTGAGTCGAGGTCTCTTGGATGATTGCTTTACTAATGTTGGTTGTAGGAACAGCATGGGACTGTCCAAGGGGAAGGTGACGGTGCAAACACCACAATCTCTGCTGGGAACTCGTGCCTGGGTAGCTTCAGTGCAAATACAAAGAACAAGTAATCCTGACAGTAGCAACATAAATGAGCACACTTGCTATTATAGTGGAAGCATAAACAGGAAATTTCATGCATGACTTCATGATCTGTAGGGCCACAAACCTGTACTACGCAAGGAATTCTGCCGAGTTTTCATTGACAGCTGTGTGCTGACTGATCTTCTCTCTGGGGGATCAGTCTGGGAGGCTACATGTCTGACAGAGGTCAACACGCCACAAAGGCCTCCATCACTGCCCTAAACATTGACACAGCCAATATTAGCACTTTATTCACCCACCGTCAAGACTGTCATTTAAATCGAACTCAAACTTTTTTCTTAAACAAAAAAGGTTCATGGCTGATAATTTTTAATCATTATAAAATTCTACCTTTAATTTTCGTGAGATCAAGGTCATCCATGCCTGCCTGCAGTGGCTTTATGACTCAGGAATGGGGCCTGCCCCACAGTGTAAGAGCTGCCTATTTAAATAAACAACTGAAACTAATAAACTTTAAGTTGTGGCATAAAATGGCTTTAAAAAGCAATAACAGTATGTCGAATCAGAGCAGAGCTATGACACTCAGAGAATCGTGAATTGAATCCATGTGAGAATTTCATTATACCAATGATGGTGTTCAGCCAATCTGCAAAATATATAAGCCAGTCAGTTTATTGACTAAGTCCAGAGCTGAGGTTCATTTCAACTATGTAGGAGCAGTCATATATACCACATTTATCTATCTCGTAGTTTAGTGGTTTACACATTCACCTAATAAGCAAAAACCCACCAGTTCGGTCCCATGAGAAGACACAGATCCCTTTGGGGTTTTGTCAAGCTGGGCATCTGGCATAAAAAATCTGCCAAATCAAATATGTGGAGCGACCTGCTGTGGTGACCCTTCTTGAATAAGGGAGCAGCCAAAAATAGTTTATTGTATAAAATATTTAGGTAAATTTACTTATCGGTTTTCTTGGCTTGTTGTATCCATGAATTAGCATAACATTTGTTTAGTGTTCTGCTAGGATGAGCCACAGACATGGGTCGTGCTGGCACTCTAGATGAAGCCATTAATTAAGTGCAACATTGTACATGTGTATTAGAAGTATAACCTCTGTGTGTGTGTGTGTGTGTGTGTGTGTGTGTGTGTGTGTGTGGGGGGGGGGTTTAAAGCATTATTTTGTGCCAAAATTGTACTTTTAAGCTTAAGCTAAGTTTCTTGATGCATGCTCAATAATCCAGGTAAAAGAATCCCAAAAATCTGTTCATCTGGAGGTAGCGTCCTAAAAACACTACGTTACATTTAGTGGTTTACACATTCAAATTACGTAACACATCTTTTTAGGCTTTGGCATGGGGGGACCCTAGCCTGGGGACCCTTACTGGTCAGGATTTGAACCCCAGTCAGGTAGTGTTTCCACTACGCCATCCAGCTGTTTTATGTCCATTAAAATGAAAGTTATGGCTCTCACCATGTATTTTGATCAGTGCTTCAGCTGCCCAAATTAACTGCCCAGAAGCATTACCAATTATTGCTGCTGAGTGACCAAAATTGCTTTTAGATAGTTTTAGGTTTTCAAGGCTTACTGAATCCGTAACGTGAATTAGCAGAGATGTTGATGTCAGCACTCTGTCGCCAGTGAACAAAGCTGAAATGAAATGTTGTGAAACAATGCGCATGAAGTATAGTCAGCAAACTATTTGATTGGATTTTAACAGACTATTTTATTTGATACTAATTTCTCTCTGTCAGATTTCACCTTGCAGACATTTCAGTAGTTCTTTGACAACCTGAGAGTTGGTGTCACAGTTTAGGTACCAGCTGGGGTCTGAGTTGGTGTTCAGGGTTTGGAACATGCTTTTTTTTAATATTAGATCTTACTATCTTTGAAGATGTCGGTCCATTGAAGATTCAACACCAACATCCTAACTACAAAACTTGCTGCACTGACTGTTTACTTGCTTTCAAAGTGCCTCAGGCATCGGTTTATGAGTCCTCTTTGCTGTTCTCCTATCGCATAACATGTGAGTTATGAGTCATGTTAGTTAGCACGCTATGTAGACAAAAGTACCTACAGAGCATGCTCAGAAATGGACACACACCATGAAGCTTCCGGCACACACTTTCTGTGCTGATGTTAATCCCAGAGGTGGTTCTGTAGTTATTGAGCCACGTTGCATTTGAGTTGATGTACTTCTTAAACACTTCCACTTTGCAACAATATCACTAACAGCTGATCATAGAGTAGGCAGGAGGGAAGAAATTTCACAAACTGACTTATTGCAGCAGTGGCATCCTATTACAGCACCACACTCAAATTCACAAATGTTTGTAAAAGGAGACTGCATGGCTAGGTGCTTGATTTTATACACCTGTGACAATGGGACTGAAAATACTTGAATTCAGAGATTAACAGACTGTGTGGCCCCATACTTTTCTCCATAGAGTGTAAGTCAGGCAATCACCTGCCAAGTATTTTCCAAATAGTTTAAAAGAATAACTTCATGGATAGTTCAAGCATTGCTAGATACAGTTCGGTCCTTAAATGTTTTGGACAATGACATTTTTTGTAATTTTGTACCCCACCACAGAGGATTTTAAATCAATTGATTGAGAAGTGGTTGAAGGTGCAGTGCTTTAATTCAAGGGTTTTAAAAGCATTGCATTAATTGTTCAGGAATTGCACAGTCCCCATTTTCAGAGGCTGGGTGGAAATCAGACTAATCTCATCTGGCATTTTAAAATACGCAGTGAGAGCAGATATGTATAACTATCCCAGTTCAATTCTTTTTAGTCACAAACACCATTTCAGATGTTCAAAATGACCGTGTTTGCAGGACGAATGACGTCACTGTTTCCATTCACATGCTCTTTTTTTAAGGACCATGAGTACTTCATGTAACCATGGTTACATGAGATGTTCTTTTTGACTAGGAAGAAGTGAATCATGAATATCTGCATTGCATATCTACTCTAGTTATTCAGTGTTGAGACGACCTGTCATGCATGAGAATTATAGTGGCCTGTAGTGCAATTTGGAAATGTCTCCAGTGTCCTTGCTTTATATCGGGTTCTAATTGTAAACTTGGTAGATCGAGTGGATGGATGGGCTCATTTGCGGGTTTATAAATGTCTTTTATTTTAAAATGCTTTAATGCTGAGCAGCTGCAGCTCAGCCACACCAACAGCTCTGCACTGTAACAGCCGGCAATTGTTTTAAACACAACAGAGCGAAATGAACAAAGCCCACTCACTGACTGTGATCCTGACTCTCCAGATTTTCCCACCAAAGTGGGCACTGACCCATCTTTCAGGACTAACCGCCGCGAAAATCCAGCATTGAATTGTGCCCGGTTCAGGAAGCAGTTCTCGGTAAAATGAAGGGAGCACAATACAAGGTTGGGGTTGTACTGCTGAGGAATAATAGTGAAAATGAATTTTAACCACTGATTCTTCACTTCGTCTTCCTTTGGTAGTGCATACAAAGGTAATTTACGTTCGCACTGAAGAAAACAACGCCTCCTCGACATGATGATGCCGCTAACCAAAACAGAACTGTTCCCGGGTTCTTCTGTTTGTTTCTGGGCAGATTTTAGTATCATATTTTTATACTGCCACCTAAGGTACCGGAGTATGTAGTGAAATACCATTATTCAGTCAAAAAATAAACAAATACATATATTGTAAAACCAAAACTATATTTTATTACACATCAGTCGTTTACTAAGAACTCTGTTACACTTCTCTGACTTTTCACACCCTATTTCAATTTGTATGTATTTAACACTGCATTAATAGAGTTTCAGTTATGCTACTGTTTGCTTGGCATTCCCAAACTTTCCCATACAAATGTATATTTTTCCATTATATCTTAGAATTTCAGACATTATATTTGAGCTCTTCAAGTGATGTTTCAGCAGCACATTCTAATTTTGGCTGTAATTGGGTCACACCTTTTTTCATATCAGTGTTAAAGGGAACTCGCATGTCTGTAAGTGATTGGTCAGCATTACTAGCAGTGGGATTTCTTGGTAATCTGGATGAAAGCTCAAAAATTTAGGGAATGGGTGGAGATTTTAAGACTTTAACAGTATAGGGAATAACTCAAGTACAAGTAGCCTTTAAATGGTTTTAGAAAATGCTGCTCTGCGGTTCTTCACTGGACACATTATAAGTGTTCTGTTACAACAGATCTGTTATATGTGTATTACATTTTTTTAACAGAAAAAGCAATCCTTGCTAGTCATGCAATATATACAGACTCATAATACTAATACAATACTAATATACAGTACTGTGCAAAAGTCTTGAGTCACCTCTCATTTCTTTATATTTTGCTAGGAAAATGGGAAATAGGTGCAGTGATTTGTTGAAACATGTGCAAACATACATGGATACACAGTATATAAGGCAAAAACAGAGTTAGTACAATTCTGGCGAGTTTGAAAGTCAATATTTGGTACGACCACCTTTATTCTTCAACACAGCCTGAACTCTCTTAGGCAGCTTTCTTGTCATTTCTTTAAGTAGTCTTCAGGAATAG
Organism: Heterochromis multidens; assembly: GCA_015108495.1. Classification (NCBI taxonomy): domain Eukaryota; kingdom Metazoa; phylum Chordata; class Actinopteri; order Cichliformes; family Cichlidae; genus Heterochromis; species Heterochromis multidens. The sequence goes on from VUQS01043344.1 coordinate 8,672, forward strand.
TTCTCCAGGCTTCTTGAAGAACATTCAAAGCTCTTCTTTGGATGTTGGCTGCCTTTTGTTCCATTCTCTGTCAAGATGATCCCACACTGCTTCAATAATGTTGCGGTCCGGGCTCTGGTGAGGCCAGTCCATGACAGATAGTGCTCCATTGTGTGTTTTTCTATCCAGGTATGCTTTTACTGCATTGGCAGTGTGTTAGAAATTATCACCATACTGAAAAATGAAGCTGTTGCCAATCAGATGCTTTCCAGATAGTGGATGGTGGATCAAAATCTGATGATACTGATCTGTGTTCATAATTCCATCAATTTTGAAAAGATCTCCAACACCACAGTCTGAAATTCAACCCCAAACCATGTAGGGTCTTTACCTTACAATATAAAGTGCCTTGAGGCAACTGTTGTTGTGATTTGGCGCTATATAAATAAAACTGAATTGAATTGACAGAGCCTCCACCGTGTTTTACAGATGGCTATGGACACTCTCTTGACCTCAAATTAATGAGGATTTGAACCAGACATTTTAAATTAGGATTCATCACTCCATAAGCCCTGTTGACACTGAGTTTTAGCCCAGTTCTTATGCAGTGGGGCAAACCTCAGCCTTTTCTCCATATTTCCTTCCTTAAGAATGGCTTCTTGACAGCGGTCCTTCCACTGAGACGATTTTTGATGAGGCTTCAGTGAACAGTAGATGGAACCCCTGAAGGGCCAGGTGTATCTCTCAGGTCCTGTGTCAGGTCTTTGCTGGATTTTTTCCTATTTCTTAAAGACATGACTTTCAGATGCTGTTTAGACTGCGTAATTTTTTTTTTTTTAGGCCTGCCACTTCTTCTTGTGTAAACATTTGTAGAAACATGTTGAGACATGCCATGTTTTCAGCTAATAGCTCTTTGGGAATCACCTTGTTGGTACAAAAATACTATTTTATGCCTGTCAAACTGTGTTATCTTTGGCATTTTTCATAGATTCAACTAAAGACATGGGAAACCATTTTGTGTTTTTGTGAAAGACTGCTAGTAACAACGTGCCTAAAAATGCAAGTTTAAAATTGGTTCTTTGCTAAGTTGTCTGTTATGTGTAGACACAACACTGGTTCATCCCTTCATTTAGGCCCCTTTTCTATGCTTGAATGGTTCATAGGTCAGTGTTAAGGGGCTTAACATATGAAAAAAAACATTCCTCTGAAAATGGTCAGGTGCTGGACTGGACTGAGAATGAGTGAAAAAGCAGCCAATGGCCAAAGAAAGACTTACACAAAACCTGGAGAACTATTGCTCAAGACCACTTAAAAAAAATGACAAAAAAGTCCATGTAAGCAAAATGTAAAGAACTAAGGGGCTACTCAAGACTTTTTGACAGTACTGTACCATGCAAAAATTATACAACACAATATCGCTACAATAGTTACACAATACTTAGTAGCTCTTCTCACATCTACATTGACTTACAGGTTCAGGTCCCAAAGCTACACTGAAATACAGCTGTGGATAAGAAGAAAATGCTTTGTTAACTGAATGTCACTTACTAACAAAACAAAATAGATTTAGTGTTATGTCATGGTTACAAACTAAAGCCTTGAGTACATAGTAAATACAAAGTTTTCTAATATATAAACAAAAGCAAAGCATGTTCAATATCTTAGACAAGAAGTCGATATAAAATTAAAAGTTAAACTGAGGCTCAGAGCAGGTTTTCTTCCTTTGGTCGCTTTCATTATTTTCAGATTACTAGAACACAATTAAGCCAACAGCTTTGACGAGTCATAAATCAAAATATTCTGGAGGAGTACACCAGACACAATGATGATGTTTCTTTACAGATGTGAAACTCTGAGTCCAGGACTGTTTAAACAGCGGAAGTTTCCGTTTTTCACAGTAATGTTTGTGATGCTGTTTGTGCGTCATTCTCTCCACGTTTCATCCAGGCGCCAGCCTCCACGTGGCAGACAGCCGTTACTTTTGGTTCCACCACAGTGAAGGTGACACCATGAGCGTTCAGGATCCTCGAGACATGGACCTCTGCTCGGCACTGTGGGCCGTGGTAGCTTATGTCGTGGCGGACCTGCAGGAAATGCTGCCCAGATAGCACGGCCTGCTGCGAACTGTAAAACTATACATAAAAGCAAAACTTGTTAAATCATATTTCTTAAAAATGACTTGAGATTGAATAGAGTTTATTTTTAAATGCGAGTGTCTGTTTTTAATTTGAATGGACTTCTGATCAGTGATCAATCATTCAATGATCAATGATTCAGGAGAGAGGATAAAAACAGAGATCCACTGATGTCTTTGTGAAGATGTATAAAGCTGCTAGATTTAAACTGCAAGCTAATGCCCAGGTTCAAAGAGAGATGCTTATACATAATGATTTTTAACAGAGAAGGCCATATTGTGTTTTGAGTGGGGAGAAATTATTTTTTAATGTATATTTTTAAAATTCTGGGTCATTGTAGACAAGAAGAGATCAATTATAGATCTAAGTACTGTAATGTAATGTGCAATAGGACTTTTTTAAGGTGTGTGAAATTTAAAAATGTATTACAAAGTTGGGAAAATGATTATGTATCTGCAATGTTGGCTTACCAAAGCAAAAGAAAAGCAACAATAATAAGCTCCTGGGGAAGTGTTGAGAATTTGTCACTGAGTCCTGAGTCCATGTCTTTGTCTGTTTCCAGTCTTATTTAAAGAACCTTTAAATGCTGTGATTGTTTTAACTTTTAGAAAAATGTTCGTGGTTGATTTTTTTGTTTAAATAATTCCAGAATCTTTGCATTTTCCCCCTAATGCCAATTCTATTTACGTAACAGCTGACCTAAGTGTAAGTGCATCATTAAAGCATCCACATTGTTTTACATGTTTACACCCACCTTCTCTTTAGCTGTAATGCTTTTCATTTTGCTTCTGTGAAGAAAAAGGAATTTAAATGATGCCGAAGGAAACACACTACATATCTATTTTATAGAAAGAAGAAGAGAAGAGCGGAATAGATGAGCAGGAGTGGATATGATGGTGAGCAGTTAAAAAGAAAAGATTCCACAGAGGAGGAGAGGAAGTAAAGAAGATTATTAATCACTTAGTGGGTGCTATGCAGACCATCACAACAGCTACAACAAACACACAGCTGGGATCTCTAACCCCATGGACTGACAAGTCAGCACTCCCAGTGGGTGAAGTCAAGGTTAGTCAGCCAGCCAGTGCAGAAAAACTCTGTGTGTGTGTGTGTGTGTGTGTGTAAACACAGAAATTAGCAGCTTTGTGTCAGTGTCTGGTGAGCTCCACATGTGTCAGTAACGCTGACTCACATCCAGACAGTTGTGCTAATGAAGGAACACAGTCTGTGTCTGTGGATGTTTAACACGCTGGAGTCACACACGTACCAGTGAGGTGTCCTGTAAAAAAATAAACAAATGCACCCATTATCATCAGAAACCGTCAGGACTGTTTAAAACAAACCCTGTTTTTTCTGAGATTTCTGAGCAGCTAAGGACATCGGTCTCTTATAGAGATCTTATTTGCTAATATGTAGTCTCCAAATGTTGGATATCTAAATGAAATGTTGGATTTTTATATTTTACATATGCACACACTGCAATATTTATCACCACTAATGAAAGTCCAGTGCTTTCTGGATCTATTTTATCCTGAAATGTCTTTTCATGTCCTGTTTAGATCAGTTTAAAGCAGCTGCGGTGAGGCCAGTGACTATCCAGCTGAGATGATTTAGATATTTAACATGTTCAGGCAGAAATGCTGACCATATATGGATTCACTAATATCTAATATCTGCTTAGCTTAAGCTCAGTATCCTCAAATATTCATCCCGAATACATGAAATTATTCCATAATGTAGTCATATAGTGTTGCTTTACTTAATTTGCCACTGGATGGTAAAATGTGAAAATGGTTTTCACTATTGCTGGTGATCCCCTATTCAAAAGGGGTCACCACAGCAGATAACTCAACATATTTGATTTGGCAGATTTAAAAAAAAAAATTTTTTTAAATGCTGAATGCCCTTCCTGATGCAACCCCAAAGGGTTTTGTGTCTCCTCCAGGATCAAACTGGGGATCTTTCATTTGTTAAGGAAATGTAAACCACTACACTATGTTCATCGTGTCGTTTTTGTCCAAACACGAAGGATGTTCATTTCCCATCTGCAGTAACCTGATAGTCTTAATCAACCAAAAGACATTAAGTGCCTAAATGTCATTTGTTTTGGAGAACCAGAAAGAATTATCCAGCATGTGGCGTTTATGTACAGCTGTGGTCAGGAGTTTACATCTACTCATCTTTTAATGATTTCTTTGAGCTGTTCTTTTTCACTGCACAAAGTGGATGGAATAATGAAGAAGGAGGACTACCTCCAAATTCTTCAACGTCACCTCAAATCAGCAGCTAGTTGGTTGAAACTTAGACACATCTGGGTGTTCCAACAGGACAATGATCCCAAACATACATCAAAACTGGTTTTGGAATGGATAAAGCAGGTTAACATTAAGCATCTACCAGAAGCTTGTTGATGGGATACCAAAAGCGTCCGGTCGAGGTGCAACTTGCTAAGAAACATTTAACCAAATATTAGTGGGAGTGTATGTGTATATTTGAGCCTATATGTATACCTTTGACCCTGTTTGAATTAGAGAAAATCCAAAATAAATTCAAACTTTTGCACCCAATTCTTGTTTTTTAAAGTCATTAAAGATGTATGCTGTACAATCATTCCACCCTTGAAAAGGAACGGCTCAAAGAAATTATGAAAAGCCCAAAATTACCACGACATTCATGCCCATGATAAGTAGATGTAAACTTCTGACCACAACTGTATATTAGTCAGCATAGGGCACCACCCTGTGGACAACCTCCAGAACAGCACCTGATTCCAACTTCACATTTTCCTGCAAACAATGAAAAAGGTGCAAATTTGTCAAGAGAGGAAAAAAACGTATTTTCTGATAACTTGTTTTATTCAGTGGTTTTTACACATAAAAAAGTAACATCTGAAGATCAGCTAACAGGCATTTTTAGTAAACTGATTTTGACAGCGTTTTGAAAAAGTCACAGTGGAAATGAGCATGCAGACATCTTCAAATGAAAATTAACTTTACAGTAGGTGTGCTCATGTAGCCACAGGCCTTCTGGAGTTGAAAACCTTAATCCCATTTTGCATTGAAGACCGCGCATATTTGGTCAGGAGGGCTCCGGTGGTCTGTTTCTCTCCACATAGGTCTCTGGATCAGGAAATGATGGAGGAAATGGTGCGTTACACAATATAGTAAGCAAAAACTGAGAATCAGATAATTCACAAGCTGTTGTGTTTCTTTAATTAAAGGCCTTAATAACACTGACTGTATGTAAGGTGTGATGTCCTCCTCTGTCCATTTCTCTCTGAGTGTGAAGAGGTGGTTGAAGCGTTCCACCGTGTCCTCTGGGAGATCCTCTACACGCAGCAGGCAGATGGTCTCGGGGCGGGAGGTGCGGTCCAATAGGGCAATGCCCTGGAAGACATACAATGCCAACAGCACCAGTCAGGAAACTAAACTAAACTTTGGAAACTAGCTCCTCTAATATCTTGATGCATTCTTAATAACCCAGGTAAGAATCCCAGAAAGCTGAACCTGTTCATCTGGATGTAGCGCTACGTCCAGATGAACAGATTCAGCTTTCTAGCTCCTCTAATATAACGAAATACAAACTGGTTTAAGAAAGAGCCAGACAAAAACTCAATAAAAACTAAAGATGTGTCTGGGGAATCATGTGGATGAGTTAGGGTTAGTAGATATCATGCCTTTGAGCTGATGCTTGTGGTGATGAAAAAAACTTAAACTGCCCAAATTCATAGCTTATATTCCAACTCCTTGGCCTGTCTTTTTCACTCAGAATTCATTATATAAGATAAGAGTGTTACAGGATCACCTTTAGCTGGTCCAGTCTTGTACTCATGCCCTCTGGGATGCTCTGCTGCCAGACCTCCTGAAACTCTCTCAGGTTGAACTTGACAGCATTGTGCAGCAGCATTAGTGATATACCCCGACAGACTTTATCCTCATTCAGCGCATAAAACACTTCATCTGTACAGAGGAAGGACATAATACACATTTTATTACTAAGCAGTTGAGAACTGTGTGCAATCCTTTTAATTTTTGTGGTCAGACAGTCAAATATTCACCGTTCTCAGTATAGCGTTTGCCATAGCAGTTCAAACTGTGCTCGATCATCTCTCTGTGAACAGAAAAGGAAACGTCACTGGAATCTGTCTGAGCACTATAAGACGTATCTAGCCTTAAAGTACATGCTCAGAAAGTCACTATAGCCTCTTTAATTGTGTCATTTGGGTATGTTAAAAATCGCTGCTAGTTTACACCATCAACATCTTTACTTTTTGTTGAGGTGGAGGTGAACATAAGGATCACTGATATTAACTCACCTGGGCTCCAGTGGGGTCAGCTCATCCAGACTGGTTTGAAGGGGAACCCTGTTGAAGGACCAAGACTCAGAGTCCACCAGCTGAGTCACATGACCAAGCAGCTTCATCTCATAATCAAAGTCCAGCACGCGCCAGTAGCCTGGAACGAAAAAGGATGCTCTCTATTAACAGCTGGCAGCTGTTTTTTTCACTTTAGTAAATAAACATAAACTGTAACAACACATGCATGTGTTGATCCATTATGTCACTGTTTACCATCTATCTGACAGGCGTGGATGGTATCTAAGTGGGTCCTTATCTCCTCTTCACTGGCCTGAATACTCTCCAGTAGATCCTGCATTGTGTACTGGCAACAGGGCAAACTGCTTACTACCAGCTACAGTAACATTCAAAATGAAAAGATCTAAGAGTAATTTAAGTGTCATTAAACTACAGTTACATGTATTCACCCTGTTCTCTGTCTTTTCCTGCTGCCCTCCTAATGCAGGTCCTTCATAAGGATTTTCCATTAAAAGCCTCTTCAGCTTCTTGAGTCTTGGTCGCTGTTTCCTCAGTTCCCAGTAGCTGTTACAAAATCCCCAGATCTGCAACAGAAATCGACTGTTATGCACTGACTATACTGATTATGCTTGTCAGTCAAAGAAAGACACCCATGTATGTTCTACATACCTGAGCATGCACCACGTGAGAGCTGTCCTCATTGTTGGTCAGCTGGTCTGGTGTTCTGCATCCGGGAACAAACAGCAGCAGGTTGGATGTGTCGGCTATTTTTAGACTGTAGGTCTTGTCGCCACTACAAACCACTGCGTGTTCGTCTTTATCGCCCCGAATCACTAGACTGGTAAAGAGAAAAAAAGTTAGTTATTAATCATCACTTCCACTCACTTACTAGTACCAGGTTGGAACCCGTCTTGCCTTCAGAACTGCCTTAATTTTTTATGGCACAGATTCAACAAGGTGCTGGAAATATTCCTCAGAGGTTTTGGTCCATATTGATCCGTAGTGACAGCATCACACAGTTGCTGAAGATTTGCCGGCCGCACATCTATGATGTGAATCTCCAGTTCCAACACATCCCAAAGGTGCTCTACTGGATTGAGATGTGGTGACAGTGGCGGCCATTTGAGTACAGTGAACCAGTTTGAGATGATTTGAGCTTTGTGACATGGTACGTTATCCTGTTGGAAGCAGCCATCAGAAGATGGGTACACTGTGGTCACAAAGGGATGGACAGCAACAACACTCAGGTAGGCTGTAGCATTTAAACAATAGTCAGTTGGTACTAAGGGGCCCAAAGTGTGCCAAGAAAATATCCCCCACTCCATTACACCACCATCAGCAGTCTGAACTGTTGATGCAAGGCAGCATGGATCCATGCTTTCATGTTGTTTACACCAAATTCTGACCCTACCATCTGAATGTCACAGCAGAAATTGAGACTCATCAGGCCAGGCAATGTTTTTCTAAACTTCTTCCAATTTTGGTGAGCCCGTGCAAACTGTACCCTCAGTTTCTTGTCCTTAGCTGACAGGAGTGGCACCTGGTGTGGTCTTCTGCTGCTGTCGCCCATCTGCTTCAGTGTTTGACGTGCTGTGCGTTCAGAGATGCTCTTCTGCACACCTTGGCTGTAACTAGTGGTTATTTGAGTTACTGTTGCCTTCCTATCAGCTTGAAGCGGTTAGGTCATTCTCCTCTGACCTCTGACATCAACAAGACATTTTCACCCAGAGAACTGCCACTCACAGGATATTTTCCCTTTTTTTAGACCATTCTCTGTAAACACTAGACATGGTTTTGTGGGAAAATCCCAGTAGATCAGCACTTTCTGAAATACTCAGGCACCAACAACAACCACGCCACGTTCAAAGTCACTTAAATCCTCTTTGTTTCCCATTTTGATGCTCAGTTTGAACTTCAGCAGGTCGTCTTGATCATGCCTACATGCCTAAATGCACTGAGCTACAGCCATGTGATTGGCTGATTAGATACGTGCATTATATGTGCAGCTGAACAGGTGTACCTAACAAAGTGGCCAACGAGTGTACATTTACATATATGCACATCCACCCTGCAGCTCATGCTTTTTTTCCCCACTACACTACAGTTCAGCTCTGATTTTCAATAATAAAAAAAAAAGAAGACTGTAGTTCACACACTTTTATAACTTCGAAAGGTTATTGACTTGTTCCCCAAATCAGCAGAGCAGCAGTTTCTTTGCTGTCAGGCTGTTCACATGAATTTACAGTATTATCCGCTTTACCTTTGGCCAGCTTCGATGTGTTTACACAGCGTGTCGTCGAGCTCCATCAGGCAGTACTCTGCAGATGAAACGTTTGGCCCAAAGGACAAACACTGGATAGTTTTCTGTAAATCCTCCTCTTTCAACTTAGCGATCTGCAGAGTGGCCTGCACCTCTTCTAAAGTTCTCATTGTCGGTCAGACGGCAGGTTAGATCAATAATGACCGAAGATCTCACAGGAGAAACAAACCAAAGCAATTATCACTCTGCCAGCGCAGGACCGTCAAATCTCCCCGCTCTGTTTCTATCGCGGGAAGGAAGTGAGGTAACCGCGTTTAGATGTGACGTAAAAACTCCACCGGGTAGAAACTTAGATAAATACTAAAGAATCATCATTGGCAGTTGATTTAAAGCTAAATATTGAGCCGTACTGTCAGTTAAAATGAGGGTAGTCCTAAATATACAATAGCGCCTGACACCACATGAGCTCACGATAAATACAGATTAATCTCTAACACGGGAACGCTTAAAAAGCTTATTTCAACCGAACATAATTTCCAAGCGGACCGTAGCTCACGTTGAGGGGTCAAATGTTTAGAGGATGTGCTGGTAGTTTAATCAGAAAATGTCAAGTTTCTCCAGATCTGCTCAGGTAATCTGCTGTTCACTGCATTAGCGTCACCTTTTGTTTGTAATGGTTTTATGTAACGGGTGCAGTCATTGCACTGACACTGTTATATCAAAGAAATGTAACAGCTGTGATCGAGTGGGCTGCCTCCAGTAGGAACAGGCTTCCTAGGAGAACGAGTCCATTTACTATAACTGCAAGGAGTTTAGAGCTTCTAGTCTTTGACACAGCGTCTTGTCTCAGATGGTTTTTAGCCCAGATCGTTGTTTTACTGCTATTTCGATGATACTTACTTGAAACGCAGTTGTTTTCAAACAGAAATCCCTTCTTTCCCTTCTCTCTCACTAAGTCCGTCCCATCGCATCAAGGACCTGAGACTGACCAGAGTGATCATTTATCACCTGTGTTTGCCAGAAAATGATTGTCTGCATTTAAACTGTTGACTTGTTGACCTGTAATCTCTCCCAACATGTCTATCATGAATGATATCAAATTCATTTATCAATCAATCAATCATTTTGAACCAGAAATATGCACCTGCATCAGTTTTTGGCAAAGTGACTTTTATATATCTTTTATTTATCTGGGTAAAAAGTCTCACTGAGATTAAAAACAAATGGTCTTTTTTTAAAGAGAGATCTGGCCAAGAGATATAACATAACAGTCCTATAAAGATATTCTATCTGCCAAAAAGGACTGGATTGATTATAATGTAGAACACAAGAGTAGGTGCAGTAATGCAGTCATAAGGTTACTTGCAAAACAGGTCATTTTTAATTTTATATATAACTCCTTCGTAAATACTGTTGACAACAAGCTATTTACCAATATAAGCAAAGATATTAGACATAAAAAAAAAAAAAAACATATACAAACATTGGCAATCACTTTTTAGCATGAGGTTTACAAGATGGTAGTGAGACCTGCTATGAAGAATGGTTTGGGGACGGTGGCAATAACAAAAAAAAACAGGAGGCCAAGCTGCAGGTGGCAGAGCTGAAGAAGTTAAGATTTTCACTGGGAGTGACCAGGATGGATAGGATTAGAAATGAGTACATCAGAAGGACAGCTCAGGTTGAGATGGTTTGGACATGTGCAGAGGAGGGATAGTAGATATATTGGACAAAGGATGTCAAATATGGAGCAGCCAGATAGGAGGAAAAGAGGAAGACCTCAGAGAAGGTTCATGGATGGTAGTGAAGGAGGACATGCAGAGTGTTGACATGACAGAGGATGCTAGGGATAGGGTGAGATGGAGGCAGATGATCTGCTGTGGCGACCCCTAAAGGAAGCAGCTGAAAGATCACTTTTTGGCATGACACATGCTGGTAGGATTTTTATAGCCTGTAAACAGAGACCAGAAGAAGTCTAGTTTTCTCTCTTACCAGCTGACTAAAATGTTGAAAGGTTAGGTTATTAAAACTTTCTACAAGGACACCAAAACATTTGACTAGTTCTATCTTGAAGGGGCAGTTTGCCTCGTTGATACTGTTGAGTTGAGCATCATTAAAATCTTAGATTTCAACATTTTTATTATATATATGAACAAATGCAAACATGCTAGAGCTCTGATTTACTCTGCACTGAGTTATCATTTATCTGCTAAGTGCTCTTGTGGAGAAACACTACCCGTTCGGCACATGAGGTCATGTGCTGGAGAAGGTATCATTTGGTTCTTAGTGTAAATAAGATACAGGTTAAAGGGTAATTAGTTGGGGTTTATTTGGTTAAGGTTTACTTGCATGGAGTCTTTATTTTACTACATGAAGAGTTGTATATTCAGGTGTCGCTGTATGTTATGAGAATGCAGCGGGCCAGAACCCAGAGAGTGTCGAAGCTTAATTAAAATAAGCAGGGCCTTGTTTGTTGCTTATACTGTGATGGTCCCATGCCTATTAGTGTATGTAATCAAGTTTTTCTCCTTTACTTTATTCAGCAATGGGCGACCTTCGCCCGATCCTGGTTCCTCATTGATGCCAGGATGCAGCCGCCCGGGAAGATTGCAACTATGTGTTCTATTAGATTACAGGGGAAACACAAACCTATCTACCATGCACTGAGTGAGTAGGAGCTCCATCTAACACCCACCAGAGAGTAATGAACAAATTCTCACTTTAACTGTTTCACTGCGCACACACACACATATATATGTATATATGTATATATATATGTTGGTCAAAGGATAAAAATTATTCTTTCTACTACAAATGTTGACACTTTCACCTTTTCAGACTTTATGCTTTATTTTCTACATGCACCTTGGAAGTAGGTGAAGTTGTGCCAGAAACCTCTACTTTTGTGTAAAACTGCCACATGGTGGCAGCAGAGGACAAGCTTTAAAAGTAGTTTTCCTTCCTTCTCAGTTATACTTTTTGTAATAATAATATAGCCGCTGCTCTTAGTATTGGTTTCATTGGCAGAGCAGCTGTGTGTGCTCGTCTGTCTCTCTTTAAAAATAGAATGTGTTTTTTTTAATCATTCATTGGGCTTGAAAACAAACCTCTTGAACATCTTCATAGGTGACTGTGGTGACCATGTGGTAGTAATAAACAGCAAACACATAGCTTTCTCTGGGAACAAATGGGAACAGAAAGTCTACTCGTCACACACGGGGTAAGTGCATAGTATCATCTGTCATGGTCTCTTTTTTTATTTTATGTTTCCAGTTTTCCACTTTAAAGTGGCACAAAGTGAGGCTGCATAAGGTTACATTCAGTATGCTGTTAACAGTGACACAGATTAGGGATTTTTTATTTATTTATGTTTTGGTCACTGAACAGCAGAAATACCTGTTCATATCTGATTGGCTCTGTTATTGCTGTGTAATCTCAGTCTGAAAAAATAAGTCAAATCAATTTAATAAAATATGATCTACTAACTAAAAAAGATGCATCTAAGCAATAAATACCAATTGCACTAACTAATGTATTTTTATTTATAGCAAAGAAATATTTGTTAAGTCCATGTTAAAAATAAAACACTTTCATAAATTAAAATTGGACTGGCATAGATTTGTCTTTTTTTTTTTTTTTTTTTTTTTTTTTTTTCTAATGTTTTTTTTTTTTTTTTAATTAGTGTGTGCTTAAATATGGGACTTTACAGGACTGGTTGAATTTTTTTCCTATTTTAATTAGCCAATACGCAGACATTTTTGGATGTTTCTGTCACAAATTACAGATCTTGATTCATTTTGATGGTAAGAAAGGGCAGTGAAATTTCAGTCATTTATCTTTAATAGTTTTTAAGATAGTCATGTTCGGGGGGTGCTAGAGAGCACCAATGGAGTAAGACGCACATTATAGGGCTCCTGCAGGTTTTTCCAACTGAATTAATTTGAAAACAACATAACACCGCAAACATATTTCAGTTACAGTTTCAAAAATCTAGAGTAGTGTTGGAGTTGTCAGTTTTACGTTCATGGCGTCAAATCTTCCAAAATTCAAGTATGAGGCTAGGCCAGCGGAAAGGCCCCAAACCACCTCAGTGAAAAGTTCAGAGAAACCCGGACAAACGCTGCCTACAGAGGAAATAAGTATGGACGTCGCATCAATAAAGGCAGATATCCTCTCTTCTTTAAGACGAGTCTTTTCCTTGGTGATAAGAGAAGAACTAAAACGAGCCTTAGAGGATGACTTTGCATCTCTGAAGAAAGAAATTCAAGAATTGAAATCTGAAATTGCCTGCAACTCAACCGCTATCTGTAATGAGCTCGACCTGGTAAAAAGTGATGTGAAAAATGTGGAAGAAGGACTTTCATCTTGGTCGGAGGAAATGACGCTCACAAAATATACTATAACTGATCTCAGGAAACAAGTGGATGTGTTAAAAGAAAGGTGTGAGGACATGGAGGGCCGAATGAGGAGAGGAAATATACGAATCGCAGGTGTACCTGAGCAACAAGGATTGAGTTCTCCTGCAGCTGTTTCCAAATTATTGAAGGAAGGTCTCCAGCTGGAGAATGACATTATCATTGAGTGCGCTCACACCGCAGCCTGGCACAGAGAAGGCCCACAGATAAGCCCCGGGTCATCATCACTAGACTACATAACGAGGGAGATGTGGCAGATATCCTGAGGAGAGCCAGAGACCAAGGGGGCCAGCTCACCTTCAGAGGCAATCCAATTTCCATATTCCCGGACTATACAGCTAATGTTTCTAGGGCCAGAGCTGCATTCACAGATGTCAGGAGAATGCTCAGAGGGAGACCGGGGGTCTGGTATGGGATTCTGTACCCAGTGAGACTTCGTATCTCTTACAGCAACGAACAGAAGGAGTTTCTAGATGCGAATAAAGCCCAAGACTACGTGAGGAAAATGTTCATACCAGCCACGGAAACCCCGGACTGACCGAATGTACTCACACGTGAGTGTCAGTACTTGATTATAACTATCAAGGTACGCCATGCCTGAATGATCCCTGTTTTT
>VUQS01043347.1:6687-49914 GCA_015108495.1 Heterochromis multidens
TTTATTAGCATTTAGCAATCATGTGTTAAAAAAAAAACAAAAAAAAACCGTAGCGTTAGCTTCCGTCAGTTAATAACTTTGTATGAACAGAACCTGCTGCTGACCATTATCTAGCTCCAACTCTGTTTGTTTTAAGGCTGAATTAACCTCTCACGCATGCTGCTACTCGATTTTAAATCCCGAGTTTGCGGGCTAACGCCGGGCTATTTAATTCCAGTGCATAAACGGAGCCGATTTTCATGCAGGTAAAGCTAGCCAGCAGCCACCACCCGTTAGCGTGATTTTACACGAAGGACCACCGGGCGCGTTAAAACGTAGCCCAAAAAAAAAGATAAATATGGCTTTGAGAGAAACTTACGTCAATTTTTATGTCACAACTTGACTGTCCGCATCTACAACAAACTCGAGAGCTACTTCACAGCCAAGCTAGCAGCTCAACCACAGCCGGAGTCCGACCAAAGTGCTGTGCCGTGTTGTCACTACGGTACGGTAGCTGACAGGGACATTTCTCACAGTATCACCCAGCCAGAGAAAGTCTAACAAAAATACTTTACCTGTAGATCATGGATCATGAAATTGGTTCTGTTTTATCTAAAGTTGACATTTAATCATTTAACAAAACAGCACACATGGCAAGTTGACACTTTCCACACAAACACACCACAAGAACTCAATTTTAACTGGTAACATAAGTCTTTATTCTTGACAGAAATATATACACACACACACAAGTAGAATCACATTTTAGTGACTATATTTCATAATGTTTGACTTCCTCTGGTTGTTTTTCAGGATCTCCTCCTTTCTCTAAGTACAGGTCATTGTAGGGATATTGCTTGGGTGCCTGAAAAAAGAAAAAAAAAAGGACAAATGTTTAAATGAAAATGTATACAACAGAAAAAGCATCTTCTCTGTGGGCATTACTGTACAAAAAAGTGATACGAACTTTAACATACACTCACATAATGACTGAAAAGACAATAAACATAATAATATGAAAGCTTAATTTTGTGTTGTAGAAAATAAGTCGGTTGCTCCCTTTAGAGGTCACCACAGCAGATCATTTGCCTCCATCTCACCCCATCTCTAGCATCCTCTTCTGTCCTATGCATATCCTCCTTCACTACATCCATGAAGCTTCTCTGTGGTTTTCCTCTTTATCTCCTGCCTGGCAGCTCCATATTAAACATCCTTTGTCTAATATATCCACTATCCCTCCTCCACACATGTCCAAACCATCTAAACCTTGCCTCTCTAACTTTGTCTCCAAATCGCTGAACCTGAGCTGTTCCTTTGATATACTCATTTCTAATCTTGTCCATTCTTCACCTCTCTTGTGCACTGTGTTGCTTTGGATGGTTGACCCCAGGTATTTAAACTCATCTACCTTCACTATCTCTACTCCTTGCATGTTCACCTTTTCACCTGTCTCCCTCTCATTCACACAGTGCACACCTCCATGTCATATTCACTTACTGTACATTATATTACTTGACTGCCTCTCTGCAACATTAGGGAGAAAGGCAGAAGAGTAACATACTTAAACTCTGGGGGTGTTATACTGTATCTGGCTCTGACAACATGCCAATGTCAGAGACTTTTAGATTAAAAAAAAGCAAACCTTTTAAAAGTAAGCTTATAGTGAGTAAGCTAAGTCATAAAATTTGAAGAATGATGACGAGCCGGCCATTTCGAAGCTGCTGGAAATTGTTTGCAATGTATCCTTGCATTAGTGTGTACTTACAACAGGTTGGTATGACGGGAATTTCTCTCCAACGTAAAACATAAACAACATGAACCCGATGAAACCAAACAGTTGCTTGCACATTGAGGACCAAGACACAGGGCTAGGAGATGTATCCACACGGTTTCTGATGTACATGTCGAAATCCCAATGCATCTAAAAGAAAAAAAAAAAAAAAAAATGGAACAATCACAGATTAACTCTCACGTGCAATCTCAAACTACTTATTTTGTCATTTAAGTCAATTTGTGACAGCTCAGAAAACCACGTTCTGCAAGGAAAACTGGGTCTCTGTGCAGCCAAGCTGAACTTAACAGTCTAATGCCATGTCCTCACTAATATGCACAACTTTTGCTGTGTCTATACATAAGAATTTGACCCAATAAAACTTTTAAAATGCTGCTGACCTCATGTTGCATTTTAGCTAAGTTTGTTACCCTGAGATGAGGGAAAACAATAGGTTTTCTGTTAGAGTGAACTTAAACTCTTAGTCAGTTACCATGGTAACATACTCTGAACTTAAGCTGCTCACTGGCAGGTTTTCTTCAACAAACTGAGTTTTTCTCCGACTTCTCCCCTCCTGCTGCACCTGAACCAGCTGACTGACATCTGGTTTTATTTCCTTATTCATAAAGTTGCTATCAAATCACATCAAAGTGAGTTAATTCACAGAAGTTTACATTTTACAAACACTGAAATCCCAGTTAGATGTCAGTTTGTTGTTTTTTGCACTTAACATGAGCGCTTTTATGATCAATCAATGTAAGGACGGAGACAGAGATTACATCATGGATTTTTATCAGCTCAGAATAAAATCTATAGTCTCCCTCTTTCTAACTCTGTGGACAGTAATGCAGCTGTCAGACTGTAGCAATCACTGTTTAAAATCAAACTTACATGAATAAAGCTTTAATCATATAACACACTGATCAATGATCAATCATTTGTCGTGTTGTAATCTGTCACATTGATGGAAAAATGTCTGTCACAGATAGGATCTTGGAGATGATGTGAATATTTGGTTGAAAATGAGGCTGAAGTGACTTTAAGCCTCTAAAACTAGACTACATGTATTTTAAAGTCACTTTTTAAAATGCAGCCTCCAGACAGTCCTTTCATTTCATTTTGAATTTGTTGACAGACTGAGGTTTAGTCATTAAATGATGTCAAACAACATTCTGAAAGGTGCAGTGTCTTGCACTTGCATGGCGGGACAGATCAGATTGGATAAGGATGACAAATTCAGACAGGATCAGGCCTGGGTCCAATTCAGATCCTGTCTGGACACACTTTGATAGTCATTCATAGTAGCTTATTTAGTCCTGACATGACCTGTATTCATTATTTAAAATGGCTCATCTTTGCAAAATTATACAGAAATGTCTAAAATCTAACTGACCAACATATACAGCTCTATAAAATCTTAGCTATTTCTTGTAAAATCTTTGCCTTTACTGATAAAACTTTACATTCATTAGCGATTGGGAAATTTTTGCATTTTTCGAGTTAAATGTAAAACAGCTAAAATAAGTATATAAGTAATAAGTATTACTTATTATCTTTAACTCAGTAAAACGCCTGCTATGGTTGTAAGAAAGTCATCATCAGTGAAGGTTGAATAATAATTTATAAAGAATTACATTAAATTAAATAAGAAATTAAAATTCAATTCAATTAATAATTTAATAAGGAAATCCTCTATAAAAATTTGGTTTTTACAGCCCATCAGTACATTAAATATTTACTGAACATTATTCAAAACATGAAATTGTCAAACTGCTGCAAAAAAAGGGTTATTTATTAAAAATCTGATCCACCTGGAGTTTATTGCTATCTGGATAACTAACACCAAAGGTCTATCAGTAAACTGTGTCTTATCTGTTTCTCCATATTATCTTCAGTTTCTGTCACCTACATTTTGTTCCTGTCTGGTTACAGCTGAATAACTAGATTTTAAAACCAAATTTAAAATTAGGAATCCAGCTTCATCTAATAAAAATTCAAGTTGGATAAATGATAACCACAGAATTTATGAACAAACAAAAAAAAATTATATCAAACTTTTATAGTGTATGATGATGACAGAGTGGCCCGAGCTGATTAAAATGACTCTTATTCCCTCCAATTTTTTGAGATAATCATCATGGTCCACACTGACACACATTCATATTCCTTGGTCCACTAAATTAAAATAGAGGCTATGCTCTTTATTTACTTGTTGCCATGGTGAATCCTGGTATCTGAGCTCCACTGATGATGGTTTTCTTTCTCTACTCACGCACGTGCCTAACTCAGAATCAGAGTCGATTGAACTAAGTCTGATCAACTGTTCTGGAACTGAAAACTTTCGTTTATGATCACAGAGTTTGTTGAACCTGCTTCCTGGAATAGGGCCCTTGACGGGCGAAAACTGAGACTTTCTGCCACCTCACTGAACTGTATCAGACACTATCCCTCCTTCACATCACCCACTTCAAGGAAAAATGAAGGACATCAAAATTTGAATACCAGTGGTAAACTAAACAGGGAATATTCAATGTCTATGACAGTTGCTGTTGTGCTGCAAAATTTTGCATTCTTTTACGCTATTACACGGTCCGGATGCATGTCGGGTGCATGTGAAATGTTATGTGATATATGTTAGTATGGAGAGAATATTTCTGAACTGTTGCTAGAAAAATAATAGTGTGAATGCAGCCCAAAAATACTAAAACTGCATAACTAGTGCTGTAATACATTTCTACTAATCAGCTGCCATAGGAACAATATCAATATCAATATCCGCATGATTTATTCAGGAAAAACCACAACAATAGCCGTGAATGGCAATCAGTATCTTACCGGCTCTCCCCAGTTTCTCCTCAGGTCAGGGTGGTCCCATTGGTACCAGGGGTCTCTCTCATGCTGAGATCTTTCTGGCAGTTTTGGATAATCGCCAAAGCTACAAAAACACAGTGACTGCATATGATTTCCTTTGCAATCTTTTTGTTTGTTGCTAATGCTTAACAGTATAAGAATGAATGGGCTGCACACTCATTTTCGCCGTCTACCACTGCACTACCGGCAAAAGCAGTTAAACCTACAAGAAACATCAGACTTTTTAGAATTAAAGCTCACCCCTCTCCATTGTCGGGATATGGTTCGTAGTCCTCAACCCTCATGTTGTACTTCTTTGCAGCTGCAGCTCTTTCCTCGGGGGTCTTCGGATATGGCCCAGGCAGACTGTCCTTTGACAAGCCGGAGGCTGAAAGAGCAATAAATGCATACGTGGAATAGTAGCAGTTAAAGCTCGCTGGCTCAAAATAAAGAAGGTATGACGATTTTATTCTGCTTGCCTGCTCCCTCATAGAAGAGCAGCCGCAAAGCTAGCCTAAGCTAACATTAGCATGTCAAGGTTACGTCCATAGGAGACGACAAACTTAAAGCTCTGCTATATATCTCCAGAAAAATTCATTGTACAGCTCTACCAAAGACTAAGACACAACTAACCTGCTCTACATCCCGACAAAAGGGCTGAAATACCAGACTCCTTTCCCTTAGAGAGAGCTTGGGCCCACCGTCGGAAACCAACACCAGCCATGTTTACAGGCTGCTGCTGTTTGACACGGTCAGAAGTACGCATGCGCAAGATTTCAAGTATGGTTCGGCAGAAGGAAAAAGTCCATACTGACAATCTGTAAATATGCGCTGAAATAAATATATAAAGTAAATAAACCATTCAGTGCATTCAAAACGTAACACACTGATACAAGTGATAGAAAGTATCTAATAAAATACTGCACTTAAACACAGTTTTAAGATAGTATTTTTATTTTGTTACTTCATCGTTCTACTCCGGTAATAAAGAATATTATTATCATGTTAACATACATGAAGATTTTATAAAATTAAACACCGCACTAAGCTAGATATTTCCAAATTGTTTGTTTATAGACCTCCCAAACAAGTGTAGTTGTGGCTGTTTGTTAACCTGTATTTCACCTGTTTATGAGTTATTAGAAGTCCCATCAAAGAAGAATCTCCCTTCTAAACTTCTCACATTATTACTGAATTATCCAGTTTACAAAAAAGAGGGGGAAAAAAGTTCATAACAGATCTGCTTTATCCTTCATCCAACGATTGATCTTGCAACTCTTTGTAGAGATCCTACATGTTCAGAAACCAAAGACTTAACTCCAGCCATCTATTTTCATATCCCAGCTGTCATAGGGTGAGAGGAGGGTACACTCTGGACAGGTTGCCAATCATTCACAGATGGAATAAACTATGTAAACAAAACCTGTTCTTTCTCAGCCTGCAACAGCAGTGAAATGCTGCTTATCCAGTGATGCATAAGTATTGACGATCTAATAATGTCACATATTAAAAAACTACTGGGGAACAGGATTTTAAATTATGGGCTTTTATATCATCAGTGTTACTTTAAAAGTAAAGCAATGCTTTCATATTAAATGTAGAAATAATACTAAAATTCTAGTGACAAACTAAAGTATCAATAACCATGTGCGTATTTTTCACAAAGTGCTTTCTTTGTATTTATTTTTAAATAGCAGACAAAATCACATTAGAGAATAATGTGGCAGTGACATGAAAACTCCTTGAGTGGCAGAAGGGAACTTGTTCTCAGAGTGAATGCACTGAAGCTCCAAGACATGTTCCTCTTCCCATCAGATCCAGCTCAGGTGCAGACATGCATTTACTGGGGGATCGTCATACTGCCACCGGCGACAAATTGAAGAAAATCCATCAGAGAAGTTCTGCTATGTCCTTCTCCACTTTCTCAATGGGGCAGTGAAGTTCATACCTGCAGCAAAGTGAAAATAATGAAACGAGTAAAATTTAAACCACATTAAGGGTTTAACTCATGGTCTATAACTTTACCTCTTGAAGGGCATGCCATCTGCAGTGATGAGAAACTTCTCGAAATTCCAGCGAATGTCATTGACTTTGATTGGAGACCAGTGGAATTTTTTTATGTCTCCAATAACAGGGTTGACAAATGGCAAAGATTCCTGTGGCGAACAAGGAATGACATGGTATCTGAGTTTTTCAGGGTTAAGCACCTGCAGCACTGATAGGAAAAAATAAACTATATGGGTAATAAATCCATTCAGTGAACTTATATGTTCAAACCTCCAATAAAATGCATTGTACCTTCAGAAAAGTGAAAAGAGGATCTTCATTTAATCCATTCACCTCAACCTTGCCAAAGACGGGAAACTTTGGCACAAACCCCCCACCAGGTCGGACATACTTCAGAATATTGAGTGTTTCATGATTCACCTCTGCAAAGACAAATGTAAAAAGCATCCTTAATATGGTCATCTCATGACCAAAGCTCTGCATGTGAGCACAGAAGCTCATGCTGTTCAAACCTCCTGTTTGTGAGGTGCAATCAATCAGAATTGAAAGGTAAAAAAAAAATCTGGATTATTTTGAATTGTGACTTATGCAAAGCTACGATAACAGAGTTCAAGAAGAAAAACATGGAGCTGGATATGAGCAACATAGGTCCCTGTTAGAGTACCTACCAGGTGACTGGAGACCAAACTGGTTGCAGGGGAATCCTAAGACAGTGAAGTGAAGGTGGCCAAACATTTCCATGAGTGCATTCAGTCGGTGGTACTGGGAGAGCAAGGCACAAAATCAAATGCCTTTAATATAAAGAGTTAATGTGGTCTGATAGTAATCAATCAACTCTTGCAGAATATTACCTCCTCTATCGTTGACCCTCAGAATGTGGCAACATTGACGATGAGAAGCACTTTACCTCTGTAGTTACCGAGTGGAACCGGCTGTCCATCCAGGGTCTCAGCAGAGAAATCATAGACTGATTTATTTGCCATGCTTGTTTTTTAGCTTGTCTATGGGGCTGCAGTCAGTCAAGAGTGAGTATTCACTCAACTAGCCTGTTGGCTCGTCTCATCCACTGAAACATAACTCATGGGTCAGCAATTGTTCAGCATGACTGACTTCATTGTTCTTCTGGGCAGAGGTGAGCTGGCAACATGGCTAATTGTTCAACACTTGTATACCAGACATGTAGCTGTTAAAGTAGTGGCAGCCAACTGGAATCGGGAAGTGAAATATTAAATATATCTGGGTCTTTACATGAGTCATTCTACAATTGGAGGACAATTTAGACTTCAAAAACTGTAAAAAATTGACTTTTTAAAAAACTTTATTTTATACTTTTCTGTTATGTATTTAAGAAAAACAAATGGCAAACCATCAAAAATTTTGATTTGTCCCACTCAGGCATCAGTGGTGCACTTTTAATGACATATTTATGTTGCTGTGTGCTGTGCTTGGTGCAACCCTGTTACCAATAATCTGGAACCTGATAAAGTAAATTTTAAAAATACTGTTAAATAAATTCTTGACTATTAAGTTAAATATAGCCATCATCATACTGAATACTTATTCAGTTTAAGATATGACTTAATTTATATTAATTTAACTTTCAAAATCTACCTTGCCCTACTCTTTTCAATAGTCACACCTTTTTCTTTTGTTTTATTTTTTTTATTTCAGTAATTACTTTAAAATCTTTGCTCAAATACACTATTCATATAAAAATTCAAGCTATTACAAAGGCAATAGATTAAACCCTTGTGAGCTAAGAAAACAATTTATGATTATTTTATTAAAAATGATATGGTAACAGAGTTAAAATTAGAGTAAGTGGAATGTAATGGACTGTGAAAGGGATAAGTGTGGTTCTATAAATAAAGGAAGGAAGCCTTGAAATTAATTTGTCTTCTTTTGGTAATATGGATAATACAGTTGCATAGGTTAGAGTGACACACTCAGTCAGAAAATACTGGAAAAATACAAAATATATCAAAGTGAGCTGACCCTTTTGTTTACTCATGGTGTGAGCACAGGACTTGATCATGTCACTTCCTCTTTGTCATGCCACTCATTGTTTTGTCTGTCCTTTTCCCAGGCTGAATAGGTTTTGGTAACAGGGTTGTGCATATCTTGTGGGACACAACTGGCAGTGCAAAAGTGGTTTAACAATTATAAGAAACATGTGTGAACAAAATCAAAACAAAAAAGCGGATTTATAACTTATTTTAATTGTTATATTTGACATGAAATTTGGTTATCAAGAAGTTGGGACAAGAGAAAAATCCAATTTTGGGGAGTTCTCAAGAGTTATTTTGTATTTTAAATAACATTTTGGAACCACTTTTTAAAAACTAGTTTTCCATTAAAAATGCATGTTTTAGTAGATTGTGCATGGATTATTTTCAAATTCACAGGTGCAATTGTAGAAAGGCCGACATATTTATACACAGTTGTATAATTATAAGATATAAGCTGTTTATTTTGTGTTTAAAGTTAGTACATGTTCTTTTCAGTCCTTTCTGATAATCTCTCCATAAAGGTTACTTTGAGGTACTGTATTAAACTGGGACAAAGTCAATACAGTATTTAAAGAAATGCGCATGAAATAAACCGAATTCTAATTATAAGAACACCTGGAGGTGTTTAAAAATCATTACCGTGTTTATTTATTACGGTTATGGCAAATCAATGTATAATTTGCCTTGAACATGACCATTGACGTCAACCCGGAAAATTACAACAGCTGAGTTCAAGTCTTCCCTGTAAACCACAAGCCCATGACTATATCAAAGCTAACCTGTGAATTATCGGCCATTTGTGCAGTAAACTGTCACATATACGATTTTTAAATACAGTCTACGTCCCTGATAGGATGGTGTTAGTTTATGTTTTAGGTGACAACACCGCGCAACCGTGCAGAACGGGGCCATTTTTGCTTCACCGAAAGAATGAATTAAAAACCAAATAAAAACGAATAGAGAAGCGATAGCTCTAAGTTGTTACAAACGTTTGAATGTTCTGGCCGTAACTTACTGCCTCTCTCTTTGTTTAAACATCCTGCCGTGTGAATTAACATCGCATAAAGACATCAGGAACCTCTCGTAGTTTAATGTATATCCTTCAGACTGTCCCTGAATGCAGCATCGGGTTTGGGTTACACCTTGAACGCTTTAGAAGATGCTAAAGGAAACGATGTTATTTTGGCATCCATGGGAAGAACGACACGTCCGTGGAAACGCACTATAACATAACGGGTTTATAATGGATGACGAAGCTAAGATGCGAGCGTAAGTGCCTTTTCAGAGGGAGTTTTTTTGCGTCTAAAAAGCGTCTGGATTCGTGTCTCCGGCATGCTAGCTTCTCGGCTAACAGCGATAGCCTCCAAAGTGACAACCAGCCACTGAAATGTAGATAGCTGCTGCTCCCATTTAATTATTTCAGCTCACTTTTTTAAAACTAAATATCACTGTGACAAGGCTTCCATATCGCTTTCTATTGCTAATGTTAATTGCTGTTATTCTGTCTCCCTGTCAAAGCGTTTGCTGAAATTTAACGGTGTGTATAATTCCGTTAAACTGCTTTGCCACAGTACTCTAAAGTGTCAAAGTCCAGCTGTAATAACGTTTGCTCCTCAGCAGATGCCATCTTTTGGACTTGCCCTGGGAGGATGTACTTGTTCCACATATTTTGTGCTATTTACCGCTGCAACACCTTGTCAGCCTGCAGAGGGTGAGCAAGCAGTTCCACAACCTCATTAAGGTGTACCTGTCCAACTGCAGGACTTTTCATCTGTCCCCGGTAAGTGCTGATGAGTAATGGCATGATTTCCAGCTGCATTGCATGCTTTTAAAGAAGCCCGCCACCTGTTCTCTTGTGATATTTACAGACTACACCAAGCATTCCCAAGGAAGCATTTTGCTCCATGTTAAAGGACAATAAAGTTCTGCAGAACTTGTCACTGCAGAACTGTTCAGACTGGGTGTCAGACAAGGAGCTGCTGCCAGTTATCGGTCAGAACCAGCATCTGCAAAGAGTGGACATGAGCGGGTGTGCATGTCTCACCCGCCACTCCCTGGTGGCTGTGTCCTTGAGCTGCATGCACCTGCAACACCTTGGCCTGGCGCACTGCGAATGGGTGGACAGCCTGTCCCTGCGCAGCCTGGCTGACCACTGTGGGGGGCTGCAGTCGATCGACCTCACCGCCTGCCGCCAGCTGAAGGATGACGCCATCTGCTACCTGGCCAAGAAGTGTTTGAATTTGAGGTCTCTATCGCTGGCAGTCAATGCCAACATCACTGACGAGTCAGTGGAGGAGGTGGCCAAGAACTGCAGGGGTCTGGAGCAGCTGGACCTGACAGGTTGCCTGCGGGTCAGGAACCAGTCCATCAGGTATGCCATATCTTATTTTACAGTGTATTCCAACTGACTTTGAGCTGTTCCTCCCCACGCTTTATCAACTACCTCACTTGTTCACCCTTCCATAAAATCTTCTGCATGCTGTGCTCACAGGACTCTTGCAGAGTATTGCCCAAAGCTGCAGTCGCTGAAGGTGAATCACTGCCACAATGTAACAGAGTCCAGCCTCGATCCTTTACGGAAGCGCAATGTAGTGATTGATGTTGAGCCGCCCTTACAGAGGGCACTGGTACTTCTGCAGGATGTGCTAGGGTTTGCTCCCTTTATCAATCTTCAGATATAACAAGTGCACACAGGTAGATACAATCAGCATTTCATACACTGTAATATATATGTTTTAATCATCTTTATATAATTTATATAAATATATCAACAAACAGAGCCAAAACTCAGCAGTAGTGAATGTTTCATGTATATTTAGATAAGACTGACAACAGCTGACTGATTTTAACCTGTTATTGTGTTACAGGTGTCTTCATAACTCACTTTCATCTGTGTCACATGGGCATGAGTTGCTCTGAGAAAGTTAAAAAAAACCTGAATGCGTTGTACTCAAGTTTTCGTGGAATGTCATCAATGATACATGTTTAAGAAGGACTTAAAAATGTCATGCGTGGAGAAAGCCATGTATTTTTAAGAACTGCTGCCTCACGTACAAAAGATATCACTGCACTATTACTTAATCATTTGGTGTGATGGGTATAATGTGGCTTTATAGAAAAGCAAGTCTAACCAAAGTACAGAGGATTTTTTTTTTTTTTTTACCAACCTGTTATCTTATGTTTCATTTGGAAACATTTTAAAAATGTTTGAGTTTAATTAAACATTTCATTTTGCATGTGTGTGCCAGCTTAAAGGGTCATTTCAACCAAATCACACAGAAAGCATTCTCACACTTACCACTTAATTGTGTAAATATTTGTTTTGTTTGTTTAGAATTTATTATCTCCACTTCTTAGTCTTCTGCTGCCACCAACAAACAATGAAGGTGGATGCAGTTTTGTTTCCGGTGCTTACCGCATGTCTTCCAGAAATGATCCTGGCTTCTCAGGATGATCTGTAAAACCTCACTGCTGTTACCAGTTTTCGAGTGAAAGCTGAGGTAAATTGCATGGCTACATGTAATGTGAGATGAGTAGAAAAATAGAATTTTTCTGTGATGTGGGTGAAGTTGCCCTTTAATTCATAATGTTAATAAATACATCGCTTTTGAATAATATAAGAATTTATTACAACTGTTTCCCACTCAGTCCCCTAAATAGCTTTTGTAAAAATGACCTGTTGAGATGTTGTTGCCCTATAGACTATGTAAGAAATATTAAATCATGAAATACCACCAAAAATGACCCTTGTCACTTTTCTTTTGCACAATAAAGCGTGAATTTCCTTTGACGGAGTTGTCTGTTAGTTCAGCTTTTATTCTCCTCTGAAAGTACCTGTTCGGTGCAAGTACTCCCTTTACAAAAAAAAAAAAGAAAAGGAAAAAAAATCATCTTGCAGAAGTTATGAGAATAATTTGAGATTTTTGTGGTTTTTAAAATGTGAAAAAGTGCTGCTGCTGCTGTGAAGAATTTTATATTAAATAAAGTGAGTTAAAATTGAATGACATTTTGTTCAAATGTGTTGGATAAGAGACTAAAATAATATAAGGAAAATTCTTTAAGATGAAGGGGAAATGTTGATTTTTCCTAACTCAGGTAAACATGTGAAAACTAACGACCCAGGCCCACATTTTATTTCATTTTTTTAATCAGTATAAATGAGCCCATATATGTACCCTATTGTGAATAGTACAGTTACAAAATGTTATGACTCCAAAGCAAAAGACAGTACGATTAAAGCATGGGAGTGGCTTAGATAAATGTGAGCTTTGCCCCTTCCAGTCACTGCTGCTTTATGACTTAAACTGGCACAAGGTGGCAGCAGTGAGTCAGGAAGTTGTCTGTTTAATTCTGTCTACACGACTTTTACACTACAGAACATGAAATGACAGAAATAGTCTATAGTGTTAAAAGTGTCCCACTACAGCATCAACAGTACAGGAAAAACACTACCTCTATCATTTTCAAGTTTAGAGGAAAAGGTGTTTGACAGGTAAGTCAGACTTATACAGAAACCAGCTCTGTGACCCAGTGAATGTAATGTAAGACTAAATGCTACATGTTGTTGATACAGCTACTTGTTAAAAATCTCCCTTACAGTTTCCTCTGGTGGTCCAATTGTCAGACTGTATTGTATCTTGTCTCCGTGACAACACAACAGGTCTATTTTCCACTTGATGGCATGGTTTACCCCATCTGCTGTGTGCTGTCCACAAGCTGAATTTACACCAAGAGAGTTGCGTTTGAAGGGCTTCAGGGATCGACCGGCATCCTTCTGTTGGCTGTGCTGATCATCATATTGTATCGCTGTCCCTCAGTGGAGGCTTCACTGTGTCATTTGTTTCAATGTAAATTCTGAAATTTCAATTCATGCTGCATATGGTGGTGTAAATGTCCACATTTAAGCAAACGGAGTGAGAATTTCTTCACTTTTTCAGCAAGAGTTTGAGTTAAAACTAGTTATACTGCAAAACAGATGAAATATCTTGATATATGCAAGTAGGACATTAAGTAACACACAAAATACTCACCTTCAGCCATAATGGGTAGCCCAGCAGTTGCTTATGTTTGTTGCTGTTCAGCAGTCAGTGGGTTAAAAACATTTCAGACTACATTCATCATGTAGGACCTCAATTAGCATTGATCTGCAGGGGGGGAAAGAAACATTGCTGCGATATTATATACCACGGAGCAATTTCGGTTCCAGTGATTGAGTGTGTGGGGGGATTTTTCAAACATAGCCAGCCAAACATATTTTGTCTTCCTGTCAATAATCTGGCACTTGTCTAAATTATTGATCAATAGCAACTGATCATTTTATACCAAGGCACAGCAGTGAAGTTGGTTCATTCTAATGCAGTTTTAGCTTCTGGCACTGGGTAATGTACTTATTAAAACAAAGAATAAATCTAAGTTTAATCTCTGGCTGCTTTCAAAGTCCTTGCTGACAGAGTCACTTACGGCTGCTGTTCAGAAGCTTGTGAGTTTCATTTATGTTTGGTGTGGCAGCTGCTTCACATAACAGGGACTAAACACAGGTGTTCCTCACAGCAACAGTCATTCCTAATGTCAACAGATGTTAGGAATTGTTATCGCAGAAAACATATATATATATATATATACTGTATATATATATGCAGGTATTTTTATGGCTCTGTTCTCAGAATCACTATCTATCACTATTATGATTCCAATTATGATTCCAATTTTGTTTTGCTTTGCAAAACAAAATCATATCTAGATGGCCAGTTTCAGTTTAGATAGTTGCTAAAAGTTTTAATAGCCACAGACCAAGTACACTTGGGCCCAGGAGACAGATTTGTGCCTGTCAGATTGAGCACTGCAATCTTTTCACCTCAAATCTGATTCTAAATATGGAAATTGATTTATAAATTTGATTTGCTATTTGCAAAGATTTTTTTAAATCACTAATATCTCTAGAGATTAATTAATTGATCCACACTTTGATGAGGAAATGAAAGTCTCAATTCAAGTCACACCTGCTTCTTCGTATGTCAAAATGCACCTTTATGATTCCTCTGATTTTAATTATTTTATCTTTCTTTTTTAGGTGAATTTTTTTCTAAGGTCAGTACAGTCCCTAAGTGATGACTTTGTCACAAATCAGCAAGCCAGCATACAAAAAACCTTAAACCTGAAACTGAAGCAGCTAAATAAATCCAGTCACCATTAATTGTACTATTTACACCTGTGCGGTTTCAACTGTGCCATATTAAAATGTTTTCACTGAAAAAGACCAATTAAAGCTGTCATGTTCTTATCAAAGTCCTGACTCACAGTTATATATTTTTCTCAGATTTTTTTTTAGTTAGGGGGAATCTGAAAAGACAAACTAATCCCACTTTCATACTGGCATAACCAGGAATTACTTTCATTCTTATGTTTTCTCTGACACTGACAGAAATGACAGGAACCATTCACTTACAACAATCCAGCTTCTTATTATTTGCTTCCTTCTGCAAACACACAAATTAGTCACAGTATACAATCTTTATTGATTGTCTTGTTTTTAAAGTGCATTAAAATGACAAAGACCCAGTCTTTGTTTTCCTTTTGAGACAATCATATCCTCGGCACAAATGATTTCCTGGTAAGGAAGTATCACTTAAAAAAAAAAACCCAAATCATTTACTACCATAGCAACACACATTCGTAACTTCCACACATACAGTACATGTAGCAGCATGAACATAATGCACATGGTCAATACACACTGTAAGTAGTTGATTAAATACAAGTAAATAAGTATACAAATCAGTAATCCCAGAAAGTAAAACAAGTAAACTTAAAAACAACTAAATACACATTATGTCTGTAAAAAAGATAAGTGTTAATAAATGAATGAATGACTGAATACATATTTTAAATTAATGGTTGTATAAGAAACAATATTACTGTTAGTGTGCTTTGAGCCTTTGAGACATACTGTACTCTATGAAGAAAATGATGCACACAATGAAGTTCACCATGTTTTTCACTGTACTTTTACATCTGTTGACATTGTACTAATGTTTGCCATTTGTACTCTATCCTCAAAGGAGTTAAATATTTGAAAGGCAAATTTATGTTGAGCTTGCTGTAAGTGAAAACATGTATAATTTGGAAGAACAAGAGAAAAAATACACTCACAACATCAGTCAACTGAGTAATAAATGTTAATCTAAATACATCCAAAAATATCTGCAGTTATTTACTTGAATGCAGAATATTATTTTCATCTGCAGCATGAATGAAAACCAGATCCTGCTCAAGAAATCAGAAATTGGTTTTTGATACTTTTCAGCCCTCTGTTAATTAAGTGAAGTTCATGTGAGGTGAAGAGAGAATTACTGTAGCTGTTCAGATGGGACCAAAACTGTGTCAGAGATTTTGTTCATTTTCATATTTTTAATTAACAGGCCTTTTCCCTTCGTCTTCTTTCATTTATTTGATGTAGTTTATCTCCTCCAACCATT
Organism: Heterochromis multidens; assembly: GCA_015108495.1. Classification (NCBI taxonomy): domain Eukaryota; kingdom Metazoa; phylum Chordata; class Actinopteri; order Cichliformes; family Cichlidae; genus Heterochromis; species Heterochromis multidens. The sequence goes on from VUQS01043347.1 coordinate 22,779, forward strand.
CATATACAACCTTATTGGATCCTGGGACTTAAGGATCCATCTTTTGGCCACCAGAGAAGCATAACTAATGACAACATTAAAGTGCCTTTGTGAGCGTGGCCATCAAAATGTCGATCAACCAAGCAGGAAATAATGTTGGATTTTAAAATTCAGCATGAATAAACATGTATGTTTAGAATCTGTGTGGCTCAATTTAGAAAGAGTTTGAAACTGATGTACATGTGGAACATCCCGATGAACTAACTACCTCTTCAGGGCTCATGTGCCATGTGCCATGGATGTGAGACTAATATAAAAAAAGACTATAATGTAGAAAATCAGGCTAGGCACTGTTGAATTTTCAGCCTTTGAGTGGAGTGAATGACAGTGCCACACAAGATGTCTTCAGGGCGCCGTCTAATTGAAGCGACATTTGAAGCTTTCCTCGGACTCAGACCTGTCAGAGCCATTAGCATCTTCCTAATTACTGCGCTCCTTGCTGCAGACTGGACAGGAAGCACACGGTCAGCTAGTTAGAACTCACATAGTTTATCTCTTCATTAAGACATTTTTGCCATTTTCTTTCAATGAATAGAGCATCGCAGTCAGCGTGACTCACAGCTATTCACTGCTTGGCTGGAGAATGTGGCCTGTTAGTATTTGGGAAGAGCACGTTTTATTTAGACAGTATAGATTGTGGCAAAACTTTATATATACTTTTTATTTTTTCATATAACTAAACAAAAATATCTTTTCTTTTACTCGGTCTATCTTTCTGTAGAAGTGTTTTCTGACAATCTATATGATGTTATTTAGTGCTGAAATGGTTAGAGATGGTTAGAAATGGTCAATAAATAAAGTGAATAAGATTAGAAGAAACTTTAAGGACAACAGTTTTGCGATAGAGTAATTATTTGGTATTTACCAATTTAAAAATGTGCAAAATGTGCAAATTTATTTGCTTTATAGAATGCAAATGTAAATATTTTTTCTGTGTGGCTGGAGAAACTGAGCAAAATGAAGATTGGATTCATAGTAACTCTGTTTTACACTGATTCAGTTGTGAGTGCATAAAATATAGCAGATAATGAGAATAACTATTAGTTGTATCAGTGACCACTGTTGTAACTATTGTAGAGGACCCCTACTCAAAATACTGTAAGGGGTCTTTGTTGCAAAATTTGTAATTTGTGCAACCTACCAGTCATTTTCATCTGACTTAACCCAATAACTCTTCCAGCTGAGCTGAAATGCAGCTTTAACACCACTCATCATAGCCCACATGTGCTCAGACACAGTGAACCTGACACTGTCATTATGTTCGTTCTTTTTTTTCTTCTTCTTTATTTATATACATGAAGTTCACGACCTTTCCATATACCATGTGCTTCCTGATCAGTTAAACCAGACTGATCAGGAAGCCACTTCATGGGCTTTACATGTTATAGGTATGTTAGTCCTTTAAAAAAATGGGTGCATTCCTCCACTTTCAGCCTTTAGTCCTGCCATTCAAGAAGTGACATTCATCCCACCTATCCCCGTCTTTGGCCTGAAACCTTCTGCCAGCCAGAGGCCATTTTTCTATAGCTTCGCTCAATTTGGCTCCAATATAAACACTGATTTACCTAATAGGGAATACAGTATGCATGATGAGGATTCATCTTGGCAGGAGCGTTTTGCCCTCTGACTAATCTGGGCTGCTAAATTGTAAGTAACTGTGTTGAACTTGTGTCCTTCAGGCAAGAGAGATCAGAGTTCAGCATTCTGGCATAATCACAGATCACATCTTGTTATGCCTAGTGGACACTGAAAGATGCTGGAGGCTGGCTCATCTTTTATTGTGGAGGGAGATCTGATTTTAAAAAGGCAACTTTAATACACCACACAAAGGTTAGAGATTTGAATTGTGCTCCTTACATGTACAATTCAAATGGCAGACCACCAGTGTGTGTCAATTTCTATGGAATTCAGTCAATATTATAATTTGTAGTTTGATATAGTCGACATGTTGGAAGGCATAATTAGATAAATGCTAAATGTACTATTTAAAAAAAGCAAAATATCACCACGGCATCTCACAGTGCTTGCATTCTCTGTCTCATTTCTTTTGCCTTGCTTCTTTCTCTATAAAGGAAGCTTCTAGCATTATTTGACAAATGGAGCACAAACAGCAAAATATGTGTTTAGTACATGCCTCGGCCCGTAGATTAATGACATTAACGAAGTTTCCATTAGCACAGCGATCAGGGGAGACAGAGGCGTCCATGCGTAAATCCACATGACTGAATCACTGATAAGAGAAAATGAAACACATCTCTATGGGCCAAGAGGGGCCAAGAAACGCCACTCCAAATTAGTCTGCGGCCCAATTTGTTGTTACTTCATTAACCAACCAGCATCTGTAGAGTAGGGGAGGGAAGTTGTGACCCATCTCTTGCCTAAAAATTCCCTTTGTCGGGCCTCTTAGAAAAAAAAAAAAAAAATTCCAGAGTAGGAATGAAGGCAGCTGAAGAGGGGATCAACAAAGGGATGCAAGTAGTGAATCCTCAGTGTAAAAAAACCAAAATAATCTGGAGCATCATGTCAGTGTGCTAGCAAGGAGATTAGGTTTTCATATCTCTGTCCCTGAAGTATAAAATTATAGATCACATGAGGACTAAGGAGTGTGTTGATGCTTTCCTTTAAAGTATTTTCTTTAAAGAGGTGAAATAGCAAAAAGTTGTAGTAGTGTGGCAATTAATTTACAAATACTAAAAGTAGATCAAATTTTTATAATGATAAAGTCAATTAATGTTAAATATTTAAAAATATATGTAGGATTTGAAATATGTTTTAGGAGTATATATTGAAAAAAATCTCTAATTAAGTTTTAGCTCAGCTTATGTCTTCTCTAAAATAAACCTCGGCTATTAAGGAATAATGAGATAGAGATCTGCTTACATTCAGTAAAAATGTAAGCAGAAAGCACATATTGATGTCATCTAGGGTCAACAAAAACAATAACTCATGGAAAAGGCAATAAATCACTAACACAGAATGATCTATAAACCCCTCTATATTTTTTTTGTAGTTTTAAATTATTGAAGTGTAGCTGTAAACATCATTTAAGCAACTGAATTCAAACCACAATATACAACTTTTCCAGTGTAATATGTATGTGAAGACAGTATCTTACTAATAAATGAAAGAATATGACCTACTTCAAACGTGGCAGGTTAGTTGCTGTAAGGTATAAGGGCAGTGTTGAGTTTATGGTTGTTTTGATGAGAGCTGATCTCATTTTTGGCGTCAGAAAAAGTGATAGAAGTCACAAGGTGACTTTGAATAAAATATGTAAACAAAGCTAAAACCTGAGGCTTATGGTACTTTACTTTATCTTATTATTAATGAATTGCCCATATTTATGATTAAAACCTGGTATTCAAAACATTTTTACTGAATTATTGCATATGTATGAAGTACTCTGACAATTTGATGATGTGTGGCACAAACAAAATTGCATGGATTCTGTCATCCTGAAAATAATAATAATGCAATAAGTGTAAACAAGCCTTTTTTCCTCCTAAAAATCAGTTACATACAGTATGCATGTATGTAAGATTTAAGGAATGTACTCTTACATAATGCCCCACATCTCTTCATCATTTGCACATTTGTTTGCTCATGCATAACTATTGTGAAAACATTATTAATTCTTTATATTTGCATCTGTGCATCTGAAGTACAATACTACAAAGAAAATAGTAAAAATATTTATATAAAAAATTTATATATGTATTAATAGACTGATTTGCAAACAATATTCATGATGAGCTTATAAAAAATAAAAAATAATACACTGGATGAATGCTGTAAGATTAAAGTCACAGCACACCAGGCCTGAAGTGCATCATTGGAGGTTCAGCTCTTATCTGCTGATGGAAACTGGCTGTCTGGGATGGGTAGTTTCTTATCTTCCATGGCCCAATAATATCCACAGGGGACCAACACTGTTTGGCACCCTGAAATCCTTTTTCCTACACCGGATGGGAAATCAGCCTGGGTGGATCATGAGGGCTTGAGACATGGAGGCCATATGGCTCCTTTTTATTCTCAGTGGAGTACAGGAGTTTGGGGTTCCCAGCTTCTAAATGTACACAGGAGATTTTGACAATATGTGCAGTGACAAACACATTTCGGGATTTTAGGTTTGTTGTTTTGCCATTACTGGCATATCATTGTGGTTGCAGTTTTCAGTACTGATGAGGTCTATTTAACTCCATCTGTTGATGTAAATGCACAATATGCATACACAGACTAAAAGATTTTTAAACCTGGCAGTCTTACTAAGCTAAATTTAATTTTCAAGAGAGTCCTGAGAACAAAGGAAGACATCAGTCAGACATTGAATGAAACCACTCACTCATCTATCTACAATAAAAGATAATCACACTTAATTAAATTCCAAGCCAGACAACCAACAATTAATACAAACAATTACAAAGAAATCTCATGGAGGAAACTTTCCACATATGAATGAAAAATCTAGCATTAGATTTGTGGGATCCTTATACAGTTAAAAGGTCCATACCCATATCTACTTTATCTGATAATATTACAGTGCATACATGTACATATGGAATGTCACCAGGAGAGCATCACTGAGATTAAAAAATATTTTTCATAATAGTCTTGATCAAATAGACAGCAAAAAAGTGAGTTAAAGACATATAACTAATATTTTACAAGTAAGAATTAGACAGAAGACAGTGTCTAATTAGATTAGACAGTGAGTATAAAAGCAAGAAGTAAGTAAGTAAGTAAGTAAGTAGTGTACCCTTTAAAAACTAATGTTTCACCTCTTTAAAAGTACATTGTTGTACTGTGAAATTAATTAATCAATTTAGAAGTGCAAGACTTATCTCTTTCAGGGACAAAGCATAAGGATACAAATAAGTTACCTATTTTAAGGGTACAGTGGTTTCCCAAGTGACTAGCTTTTGTATGTACAGGGCCAGTATGCCCACATGCCACTGACTGTGAATGATAAGAACTCACACAGAGGGAGCAAATTTAGCAGAAGTAGATTTAATTACGGATTATTAGGGATATATTTTTTATTTTTTATTTTTTTATTTTTAATAGTAGTACTTAGATATGCTAATTTTGATGAATAATAGCTTTCCTCCCCAAAAAATTGAAAAATAGCTAAAAAATTGTTTGGCATATTAATAGAGGCTAAATGTTAAATATGAAAACACAGCTAAAAAAGAGTTCCATCTTTTAGGCTTGACTGACAGGTCTAAAAAAAAGGGAAAGGGTGCACTACTGTTTCTGGCCAGCTGAGGACATGCTTTCCTTAGACTGGAAAAGGGGAACATTTAACTTCATGTAGCCTCATCCATCCACTGTAATCCAGCATTTAGATTGGACTGGATGCAGCTTTACTAAGCAACAAAATGCAGTTTAGCATCCACAGAGTGCAAACAATAACACAAACAAGTAATGCTGAATAAAAAGTGATGGTAAGATTAAAGTCAGTAGGATGGGACAACACAAACTAAACAAAGCAAAGTACAGAATGGACACTTTGAATTTATGTGGCAGTAAAGTAGCTATAACATGACATACACAGTTGAATGAGTCTGGCTATGTAGTAAACAGACATGTAATATGAGTGGAAAGGACATTTTTTAAAATGTGAATATTTAGAATAAGAATAGTCAACTACTGCTACATGTTGGTGTCTCACTTTATAATTACAACACTTACTATTAGATGTTGCTTTTGAATATTTTGCCACCAAGCCCATTAGTAGAGTACGTGTAGACTTTGGAATTTGACCCCACTTTCTGAAGTAACCAACTTTTCCCACGCAGATGTAAGCTACAGTGAGGTGAACCTACCACAGCACAATATGTTTAGGACACAGCCTGAGAGACCTCCATCGAACATCTTTATGAAGTAGATTGAGGACAATTTTCCTGCTGAAAGGTGGTCTACCTGGACACCCGGGACTGCCTGCCAGCTGCATGTCATTTCTATCAAATGTGGCCTGGGTCTGTCAATTAAGAAAACACAGGGCAATCTGTGGCTGCTGAAAGAGATCCCCTTGGCCTGCTCCCAGGCTGAGAGACGGCCTTTTGTTCCCAGGCATGTCTCACATACTTTTAGAGCCCAGATAAGCTCAGGCTTCATGAAGCCCTGCTTTATATTTGCCCACTGTAATGTCTCTGTGGGGTCAGGGAATATGGGGAAGCACTGTCTGCGAAAAGGTAATATCCCCCCTCCCACACACACATTATAGGGTCAGGAATAGAAGCCACAGGTTAGGTGGTCCAGAGGCCTGGCCAGGGGAGTTTTTTGCTGAATGATCCCCTCCACCCATGTGCCCACCCTTGATCCTTTTCTACCTCTCATACCACAGACATAAACTACACAACAAGCAGGCAGCTTTAGCTGTTTCCTGAAATCGGATAAACAGGTACTCTATGCCGAGATCTGCCAGTGTGGGGGGAAGGGAATTTGTTTTAGTACCAGCCGGACCACCCACAGACAAGAAAACAGGTACATCAAGGTGGCTTGAAATATCAGAAGAGGGCAAGAGGAGGTTTAAAGCAGCAGATTGAAGGGGAGCCTGGACCTTTCAGTGACTTGGTGTTATTGTAGTTTATCAAAAAATATGTCCTTGAAAGCTAAAGGAAAATACCAGACATTCTTTTTTACAATATACTCACACCTGAATCAGACTTCTGACTAAGCCTGCATGAAGCAAAAGTTTAGAATATGTGTGGATTTTGTTGACTGTTTCATATTGCTGTCTGTGGACAAGATGATTTTAATTTTCAAGGCTTTATTTGATGATTTTATTTAGGCTGAGATTATTTTTGACTCTAACTTGATTGTATTAGCTTTATTTTTGCCGTTAACTGTAGTGACCTACATCCTCATTTGGAGTGAGCTGCAGAAGTGAGCCTTCATTTTTGCTGTCCTGTGAAAATATGTGAACAAATATCTTTTGCTTTCTAGGGCTTTTCTTTCTTTCTTCTTCTTTTTTTTGGTTTTGGTTGTGGGTAATAGGAACGTTTGTCAGCAAGCTTTGCATATATGTAGATAGAAAGATAGATATAGATCCATACAGATCTGTAGATATAAATACACCTTTAGAGAAATATATGTATTAGTACTAGATTCATAAACAAGTATTAGACTCTAGGAAGTTATGTGGCTTTTTAAGTAACCCTTAATTAGTCATTAATGTCCCATCATGCAGCCTCAATCTGAGTGTTTTGGCCTTTGTCATCTAGGTGTTTTGAAACTGGACATGACAAACGATGGGTGGATCTGACTGAGAAACTGAGGAACAGTGCAGGCTCATATAGTAGCAACTTGTTTATTATAAGATAGCCTGCCTTAAAACATAACCTGCTTTGTCAACCTTTTTGACTCCAATAAAGAGGAAAAGTTACAAAATTAGCACCACATTATATTGAATAGGGTGTAAAACCAGAGACCGAGACAGTAAATTCAGGAAGAAAGTGTTTATTGAGGTCATAGATCAAGAGGGCAGGAGGGCCATTTTCCTGTAGACTTTTATACAACCTGACTAGTTTTTAGAACCAAAGGAGTCACCACCTGGTGGTCATTAGAAAGGATGTAGGTTTAAGGCACATTTGCATTACCTTCGGCTTTTAGACCCAGAAATTACAACCATCTTTTATATACAGTCTACTAATTTTTATCTCTTTTTCGTTCTTATCACAGCCTGAATAATAATCAGAAGTTGCCCAGCTGATGTGGAAGTACCTGACTGGCCTGCCTTGACCTCAATCTCATCCAGCATCTTCAGGCTGAATTGGGACATTGACTAAGAGACAGACATCAGTCCAGACCAGACCTTTCTGAAACCCTTGTAGCTTAATAAGAGAAAATATCTGTAGCTAGTTCCCAAAATCTTCTTAATCCAAGTTTAACAAGTTTACAAATCACATATGGGTGTAATGTCAGCCCTCTTACACACACTGGTGACCTGTCCAGGGTGTACCACATCCCTCACCCAGTGATAGCTGGGATAGGCTCCAGCCCCCCCTGCGACCCTGAATTGGATAAGTGGGGGAAAATGGATGGGTGGATCTCAGTGTAATATTGAGACGTCCATATACTTTTGGTCATGTAGTATTTGTTAGATGTGTTAAAATATACACTGTTATTTGCATTGCTTCTTATTTTTTCCCTTTTAAATGTTAATAGCCTACATGGTGATTTCCTTCATCATTGTCAGCAAATTGCCCATGCAGGAGTGAAGTATTTAACGTCCAGTAGGGGTGTGGTTCCATTAGATAGCTTTAAGACCATGCTGAGTGCTCTTGAAAATTAGTTTTTTGGCAACTTCCTAGGATGCACAGCCTCCCAGCAAGCCACCAAGGCTTTGTCAAGACTGTGCTGGTTTAAGCTTGCAGCTTTTCAAGGCTCCCATTATGCTTGACTCAGTCGGGCAGAAAGCGAAAGAGCCTTTTCTGCAGTCATGTGGGCATACTGGCATTATACACAGTTCAGTATTAGATATTTGTGAGTCATATAAACAGAAGGGAGGGCACTGAGGTTTCTTAAAGAAAAAAAAAACTTTATAATTGGGGAGTTATATAAGTGCCTAAATCCTCCTCCAGGGATTTAATTTTTCCCCCATTGTGTGTTTTCAAAAGCAGGAAGACCTCACAGCAGCGGTGACAAATCCTCTGACACAGAAATCACTGTGGTACAGTTTAAGGACTGTAAATGAAGTCTTTGAGTCTTCAGGTGAGGGATAGTTAACTGCCTCATATGACTCATTTTAAATTTTGAACTGTTTACCTATAACTAGCTACTTTTGCTTCCTTTTTCTTTGTATGGCAATTAAGAAAATGGAATTATAGCAAGCTGAGAAACAATGCCAAGAAAAAAAAATGTCCTGGAGCCAATGTAAGTATCACATTTGATGGATTGGATATATTTAGATCTTTTTGATAACTTGCCTTCAAATATATTTTTTGCCCTCTTCTGAAACCACTCCAGTTTTTCAGTCTACTTTTAGACATTCAAGTCTATTTAGCCTCATGCACCCTTGTGTAGATTTGTTATGGTTCCCTTCTTCCTTCTGCAGCCTCCCCCAATTATAAGCTGTATAGATTTCCCAGTGGTGAGTCCCTGTCCTCTCTCCACGTCTACAGTATGCATGTGTATCTGTGTGTTGGTTCTGTGTGTGTGTGCACATGTGCGGCTCCCTGTTGGCCCAGATGCTGGGGTGTGTACAGTGTGTAAATCTGGGGCTAGTCGGGTCGCTCAGGCATGACCTGGACTATGTCGAGCCTTGTCTTCTGAGTGCCTCCAGCAGTGTTCCCCTCCTCAGTTCTGACCAGCCAGGCTCACAGACAAGGATTTAGGTCATCTTGACTCCCCTTGTATCACCCGTGAGTTTGTTAACGTGGCTGGGAGTCACTGCCTCTGATGGTCTGTGGCTGCAGAGTTCAAGATACAAGAAGTGTTTGCCTTGTGTCTTCTACACCAGAGCATATGCATATGGTGGTTTCAGTTATTGATTTTGCTCAGCTGCTTTATTTTTTTCTTCAGGAAATCCAAAAATTTGGTATAGCGCCAACAAAATTTGTTACATGTGCCATGTGATGTCTCTTGCTATAACAGAATCAGGCTGTCTGTAAGCCAACATGTGTTCTGTGATCTGAAATCACTTTATTTGCCAAAATAATGGAATAAAAAAACTCCATTCTAGTGACACAAAATGAATGTACTGAAAACAATATTTATTTACCATTTTTACTTGGACTGTTTTTTTTTCAATAAACATTTTTCTTGCAGACAGAATCATTTAAAATATGTTTTCATATAAAATATATGGACACTTTAATTACACTGAAAAAATGATGAAAACTCAAAACAACAACATGATATGGAAACATGATATGAACAACCTACAGAGCCAGAAAATATCTGTCTAACCTGAAGCTTTGTCTCTGAATATATTCCAGGATTTTGTAGAACTGTTAGTTCTCCAATTATAGAGGTGCTTAGTGAGCCACTGACATCATCTCTTATGTGTCCTAATAACGGACAAAGTTACAGTGCTTAACCAATTTATTAGACCACCTGTCATAAAAACAAGAAAGCATAAATATTTTAGAAATCTGTCAAAAAACTTGTTGAAAACTAAAATTACGTTGTTATTTATTAGGCAAATAACAAACTGAATTCACATTTTCATACCTAAATTTGAGCCGACACACTGGACTTCTCTGAGAAGTCAGAAATTAATAAACCATAACATTAAAAACAAATGCAGGTAAATAACTGTAATTTGGCATCTTAATCAGAAAATATACCACACTTTACTATTTTTTTCTGCAGGACTGATTATTGATGTTATCGTATATGGGAGAAACAACTTCTTTCTTATGCTGGTCCTGACTGATCTGTAGTATTGTTAGCAGTGCTTTCACAGAATCTATCCTCCATCCACAGTGGCAGGTAACTGAATAAAAAAGTTTTTATCACCTGTGTGCTGCTGATAGTGCTAGAGACAACTTAGGAATTACATAGAAAAAAATGCTGGGAGACCATTATTATATGGTAGCAACACATGCTATACTTTGTGTGGATTGTGGCCTTTTTTTGCATCCCCTCACTCCTACAAATACCAACACACCACTTCACTTAAGGGAGTGCAAAGGCCTGTCCTGGAACAGGCGTATCACTAACATTTACATGGTGCCTCTGAAATCAGATTATGTATGGGTTCAATTGACTTAATGGATTTGAAGAGACTAGATCCTATTAATGAATAGGCTGCCCTACGGCACTGCCCCAACCAATAGCAAGCTAATCTGGCATGCAAATTAAATCCTGCCTCAATATGCCTGCCTATTTAATGCGATCCATTACACAGTTTCACTTATTTATATATACTATTATAAAAGAATAGGCTCATAAACAAACTGAGGGAGGGGTTTGTTCTATAAATGGTGCTGTGCTGTTTCCCCATGCAGAGCCCCTGGGGCTGGTGGAGGCAGCAGTGATATCATCCACTGACAGTCACTGATGCTGTGGCTGCCAGTGTTGTAGAAAATATGGAATTACACCCACAGCTACCTTTAACTTTAAATGATCAGTCCACCTTTAACCATCAGTTCATTTCATTTTACAATATGTTTTTCCTTTCAGTACAGTCTTTTATTACTGAATTTGCTGTGATTTACACAGCAGGACATGGAGCTTTTTCTTATTGGGGTTACATAACACATCATGAGAATATGTTTAGGGTGAGATCTGATCTGTTTCAGATTTGATTATATTTGAAGCATTTAACCCCCTGTGTCTCTTTTTCAGTTTAAATTCCCACTTTCAGCCTTTCAGCTGCTGCAGTCGGATAAATGATTTGACGACTGCGGTGTGTATTCAGAGTCATAATCTGGCACATGATCACACTGATGGCTGAGCGGGACATCTGCTAAGGAACTCCAGCGTTTCCAGCCTCTTTGCTTGGCTTTTCATGCCTGGTTACCTTAAAGCCCACTTTGTTAGTGTTGGAGGGAATAGGGGTCAGGGAGAGGCCAGATATAACCTGACCCCTACTGAAATATTACAGCCATGTTTACTTCAGTCTCCAGCCAGGAAAAGAGCCTCTAAAGCTGGAAGGCGTAGGAAGGAATGACAAGGGAGAAAGTCACAAACTAATGAGGGTTTTTTCCTCTGATGATGTTAAATCATTACCCTGCTGGTATTATTTCAGTCAATCCCCTGCATTGTATTGCTTAAACATGTTCCGCTGCAGCCTCTAGTCATATGTAGCGCTGGCCTTATTGAGGATCAAAGTCTGATTTAATCTGGTTCAACCACTTTCAGAGCATACTTCAGCACAACTGGCTTTTTGAGCAAAATTGAATAAGACGTGAATTGAATATTTGCTGTTTATCTGACACGTGTTCCCTCACAAATATAAATAAATAAAGCCTTCCCAATGCAGGTATGCTTGAGTGTGTGCACCTCATTTCAAGCACAATTAACTTGAAATGGAGTGCTGCAGGATCAATAGTCCCCATTTGATCCAGGGGGGTCTGTCACTCCATGGAAATGGCACACATATGGTAATACAGCCAGCTTAACAACAACTTGGAGGATTTACTGTTGCCGTTTTCAGGCCAACATGAATAACAAACAGTGGCCCACTCTTGGGAGCCATCTTCTTTTATTCCAGCTTCAATTAATCTTAAAGAGAGATACCATTTAAAGCTAATGAACAGGGGGTAAAACTAATGCATTTTGATACCAAGAGGTGAAAGCATCAGATTGTCTATAATATTCAGAACCATAGGAGGGGAGTCATGCCACAGAATTCACTGCTATAGGCAGCCTGGCTTTAGTAGCTTGCCTCAGAACACAACATATAAAGATAAATGAACACTGAATGACCCTGATGTAGCCCTGTTCCTTCATCATATAAATAACAAAAAGCAGAGCGAATAAAGCAGACTGTGCTGGGACCAATTCCCCAATGGGTGCTTATATGAAATGCAACTTTGAGGCGTTCTCCCTGCTCAGAATGTAGCATTTATTTGCAGGACTCTGTTTCAATTTAAAGGGAATGGCAGCTGAAGGAGGCACAGGGGACAGTGTCTCATCACCGCCACTTACCACTCTTATAGGCCTGCTGCCGAGAAGGAAAACCTCAGCAGGCAGCTCCACTTAAACAGTGAAGACCTCCACCAGTCAATGTAATGTGTAAAGCTCTGATAGCCCCCATAGTCTCAATCCTGCTTCAGTGTGTGGGTGTTTGTTAGTGTCCACATGTATGTTGGCTCATTTGAAGGTTCATTGTGTTTACAAATGTTTTTCTAATAATCAATATGTCTAATTATTTGATATATTTGGTCTTTGGTCCACAGCAAGCATTTATTAGTTTACTTGCACCCTTGCTAATCTGTAAGAAATAGTTTGATATTTGCTTTATTGTCATGCATTAAATAAGAGGACTGTTAAATACTATAAGGTTACAGTCAGCAGCTAATTACCTTAGCTAAGCACAAAGAATGAATACAGGGTAAAATAGTGTACCTAACACTTTCTAACAGCCAACCAGTATCGTTATAGCCCACTGATTAACATTTTTATATGTGGTTGTTATCCTGTGAACAGAGCCAAGCTAGCTGTTTCCCCCAGTTCTCACTGTGTGAAGCTAAGCTAACCATTCTTCTTCTTACATAACTCTAATACAAAATTCCAATAGCCTAAGTGTATTGCCTGAATAAAACACTTTAACAAAATTATCAAATAATTAATTCACTTCACAGTGTTAAAGTTCATGATAGTACAATTAGATAAAGACTGAAATATGGTTTGTCTGGAAGGCTTTTCCTTCTCTCTAAAAAGAACATGGCAGCATGGTTTAGGTTTGCAAAGTTGTATCTGAACAAACCACAAGATTTCCGGAACAATGTCCTTTGGATAAACAAGACCAAAGTGGAGATGTTTGGTCATAATGCACAGCACCATGTTTGGTGAAAACCAAACACAGCACATCAGCACAAACACCTCATAAAAAATGTCAAGCATGGTGGTGGAGGGGTGATGATTTGAGTTTGTTTTGCAGCCATAGGATCTGGGCACCTTGCAGCCATGAACTCCTCTGTATACCAAAGTATTCTACAGTCAAATCTGAGGCCATCTGTCTGACAGCTTAAGCTTGGCCAAAACTGGGTCATACAACAGGACAATGATCCCAAGCACAACAGCAGATCTACAGCAGAATGGCTGAAAAAGAAAAGAATCAAGGTGTTGCAATGGCCCAGTCAAAGTCCAGACCTTGTGTCCAGACCTTGTGCATAAATGAATGGCCACAAATCTCAGTGAACTGAAGTAACGTTGTAAAGAAGAGTAGGCCAAAATTCCTCCACAGTGATGTGAGAGACTGATAAAGTCATACAGAAAGTGATGACTTCAAGTTATTGCTGCTAAAGGTGGTTCTACTGTACAACTATTGAATCATGGGGTGTTTTTTTTAGTTTTTGTTAAAGAAATAATGAGACAGTATGATATGTCATGTTTTTTTTTGTTTTATCTCATATTGTCTTTACCTAATTTTATGACCTGCCAAGAATCAGATAATTGTTTATTATGTCCTGATATATAAAACCTTAGAACTGATAGAGGGTATGCTTTCTTTTTACTAGGACTGTACATTTGGTCACAATTTCTTGCCTTAAAACTTTGGATGGTTCGTCTTTCCTGCTTGTGTTCGTGGACAACATAAAATGTTACAAAGCCACACTTTGGGAACCCTGGCTTTAGGACAGGCACAACTTTAATGTCTCTCATGCGATACCACTAGGATGAAATCAATGTTCAGACATTAATTATCATCAGCTTTTTTGTTCTCTTGAAACAATAAACACTGGGGATTTCGGCTACAACTTTGCCTCCTTCCAACATGCATAATGAAGGTCAGTGTTCTTAAAAGGTCAAAGCTAAACAACATATTGTGGCATAAATGACTTCCAGAATGTGGCTTCTATCAGGGTCACCATTCAGCACATTATGGTGATGATATTTCATTATTTTACACATGTGGTTGTAGGGTAAGATGACCTCAAAATGTCATCTAATGGCAAGGTGATTTTTGCACAGAGCTATAACATAAGTGCCACACTATAGGTCAGATATTCTGATACTGAAAACACAATTAATTATCTTGTATTTTCACCCCAGGAGTCACTGAGAAACCAGACTAACTAAAACAGTGTGACTTCCTGCCCAAGGACGTTCCTGGGACTGCTCTTGAAAAGACAGCATACGGACGTTACTTGCCCAAAGGGTTAATGTTGATGAAAAACAAGCAAACATGTCCATAAATAGGTGCTTTCCCTGGAAGAAAGACTTTATATGCTACAAGCTCATTTGAAATTCAGCTGAATGTCTCACACAATGGTCGAACATACAGGGCTGACAATGGGGGGTAAATTAGAGCTCGGAGATGAATTATCAAACAATTAAAAAAAAGTGAGACTGAGCCAAAGGGAAACAGAGCACAGATGATATTGGCAATAGATGGAGCTCTGCTTGTCTTTCTGGGTTAAGTCAGTTTATCTCCTGATTTGTTTTATTCTCTTGTTTTTGTATTTTGGGCTGCTATAACACACATTATCATGAAGTGTTGAAAGCCTAAACCATGGAAAAATTAAAGGTTTACTTCATAATCTATTTCTTGGCAATCAACAAATCAAATATGAAGTCAAATGATCTGACAGTGAGACCAGTAAAATGGCAAAGGATGTGTCCATCCCCACCCCCACTCGTGCTCTAGCCTGCCCTCTGTGTTCCAGCGATACTCATTTTGATTTCAATTAAAGATCCTGAGTGTGACTCTCTGAGAGAAATTGCCTGCCTTTAATTAGGTAGTCTAAGTTCATGGAAGCAATTGTTGTTTCTCCAGCACTTTCATTTTGATGAGCCAAGGACTTCCATTTTATAGCTATGAATGAATATAGTTTCATACCCCTCAGGTTCCTTGTCCTGCTAACTGTTTTGCAACCAAACAGGGAATATTACTTGTGTGTCTGTCATTAGTCGCTGGGGGTATGCTGCTGTGGGAATCAATGTGTGTGTGTATTCTGTGTCTGCATGTCCTCTTGCCTTGCTCTGGACTGCAGGTGGGCTGCTCCATCTGTGATGAAGAGGTCAGTAGCTGGCTAGGACCACATGGTGCTGTGCAGGCCGCTGCCTGCTGGTCAATAATCTATTACAGGACATCCCTCCTCCTCTATGTGACTAATGCACATCGCAGAGATGGTCTTTCAGAGGTTAATGCTGCTCAGCTGACCCTGGTCCCCTCTGACAAACACTGTCAATGCTTGATTCAGAAAAGCTCTTCCTCAACTGAATATCAGATTGGCCTCTTGTGGAGGTGGCATGAATATGTTTAAGGATTCATGTTTGAGCTCTGAAGTCTAGGAAGGTTTTTGAGTACTTATGTAAAGTACAGTACAGTGTAATTTTTATCACATACATAAAATGGATATCTGATCATGAAACTTAATTATTTCTACTTAAGTTCTGTTGGAGTGAATAGCATGTTCATGTGCTAACCTAAGGCAGGAGAAATTAAGATTAACTCTAACTTTGTAGAGAAAATCCTTCCAGTTTTGCAGCAGTGAGTTAGGACTTTGGCTCTTGTGTTGTCTTTGTAAACCTGCACATTTGATCCTAAGTGAAACTATCATTATAATATTTTAAACACTTTTAGTAAAATGATTAAAGTCATTTTAAACAACCAGAAACAGAAATATTTGGTCACGGGTTCTCAAACATTTTGGGGCCAGGGACCCCTTGCACAGAAGAAGATTTTCAAGAGACCCTCTCCTCCCCCCAACTTCTGACCTAAATAGACCTAAATAGGTCTTTGCAATGGGACTTCAACTATATATATATATTATTGCAGTACAATTTTATAATTTATGGTAAATTATTTTGTAGACCATTGGGTGAAGGGTTGCAGACCCCTGAAGCCCCACAAACCCCACTTAGACATGGCTAAAATGTTCACCCTGTATGAATTCTTTTAAGTAAAGTAGTTGTTTTATAAATCACTATCAATAATAATGATAACAATAATAATAATATAAAACTGCAGTTATCATTGCTTTAAGATGCTTACATACATGTGCACATTAAATTAAGAGGCTCTACTGGGCTATAGTTTCTCAGCTGTGGGAAAAAGTAATGAGTAGAGTTGACACAAACTTAATAATTTAGTCATTTAGTTTAATATCTGCTGTCAGATTTTTTTTTTTGTCTAAGGTTTCCAGTGCATACACATCAGCAGATGCTTAACCTGGGTGATGTTTACCTTCACTCTGTGATCTTGTGAAGCTGAACTCCTGATCAGCTGGACTGAAGTCATGTGAGTTGGCACGGTTACAATTTGCTGTTTGACCAAAATAACTCCTTGGACAAGACTGCAGCTCCTACAGCATATACAATAAATGTAAACCGACTGAAACTGTAGCTAAAAATCAACACTTTAACCTCATGGTTTGTTTGTCATTTCAAATCTAGCATTCTGGTGTATGGAGGCGACACAATGAAAATGCTATCACTGTCCTGATTTCACTGTAACTGTCAAGTATTACGTTACTGCACTCAGCTGTGACTGTGTGTTTGGGGTTGCAAGGTTGAAAGTATCACAGCAGAAGATGAGATAGGCAGATCTCTTTATAGGACCCTGATTGGTAAGAAGATCATGTTATTCTCACAACCCTCAGTTCCAACCAATTTGCCACAAATTTTATCTTGCAGGCACTCAAGCATTGCTGGTGGCTTTGTTCCTACTTTTTCTTTTTCCCTTGTCAGCCCCTTTAGCCCTTTTTTTTCCTGGAGCTGAACAAGATCAAATATTTATCACTGTGGATGTATCTTCGCAAATTTTCACCCAAATCTGTTTTGTTTTTTTTGTTAAGCAAGTGAGCCAAAAAAAAAGTTTCAGTTTGTTTTTCCATCTAATTTGCATCGAGTGATATTTGGGCTGCCATTATGAGCCTCATAAATGAATTGGATCATGGATTGTGAACACCGCGCAGTCACACTGTATTCATTGTTAATCCATAACATTATGGTGATGTCTCTTTGTTTCACTGTTCTGTTTTAATAAATCACCTGCTGCCTCTCCAAGACGCTGTCATTTGAAATTCTAGCAGCAGGTCTCGTCTGAGTGCAATGAGGACTACAGGCAGACCTCATGTCTGCGTGTGGAGCAGAAGGAAATTAGCCGCACCTGAATGACAAGGCAAAGGCTCCCACCCCCAGAGGGACTGTGATCTACACACAAACTCCCTTTTAATAGACTTACACCTCATTTGGCCTCTAAAGCTTGTTGAAGGGTCCCAGAGGACAGGGAGGTGGGGGGGAGGCCCCTCAGAGGTCAGCCCACTGCTCGCTGTAAACCAGCTGCAGTGAAAGGGAGAGCTTGATTAGATGGCCATTCACACCCAGAAGGGGACCGCCATCCGGGGACAATGCCACATTTTCCCTTGCAAAACAACAGGGACATTTTGTCTGGGCTGTCGCGAGCAATATCTGTTATGTGGTAGACTAGAGACAACTGGCTGTTCAAACTACAGCCACTTCTGTTTAAGGAAAAAAACAATTTTCCCAATGGGTTTGGAGGAAGCTAATATTACCTATTTATCTAGGTTTTACTTACTTAGCTAATATGCTGTATATACCATATCATCCTTGTGGTAATGTGTTGCGGGCTTTATCTACTTAACACTTTAGTCAAGATTAAGTAAATATTTTTTAAGTTATAAAGTAAGATGTAAGCTAATCATATTAAGTTATTTATTCAATAAAAAAGAAGATTAATATGATTTTCACATCTAACACTACTGCTGCTTAGCACAGAGAGTGAAAACAGCTAGCCTGGTTCTACCCAACTGTAATGAAATTCAGCGAGGAGCACTTCTAAAGTACACAAATTAACACATAAATATCTAGTTTTTTTCTTTTAATTGTTATAGTTGATAAATGGATTTAGTTTCAAATGGACATACCAATAAAGACTGAACTGAAAGACTGATGTTTTTATTAAAGCTAATTAACATTTTTAAAAAAAATCTTTCAGACTCCATTCTTTACCAACCATAAATGTTTTAATGTTTCTATCTCCATGATGCTACAGTCTGCTACAATAGGCTAAGTAGCCTATAAGATAATCACATAATCACAAATTTTCTCCTATGAAAATTTGTGATTATGTGATTATCTGTATAGATAGATTACGGTCTCATCTTTTGGTCATATTTTATAAAACTGCACCTTTCCATAGAAATAATCCAGGAAAAAGAGAACATTTTCATTAACTAATCAAATACTGATTCTCTGTCAGGACCCCTTGGCATCACCTTAACTTTTCTAACATGTAGGGCCATCCAACTAATTTGAGTATTCACTCTTTTTCCTTCAGAACTGCCTTAATTCTTTAGCGATTTAGAGATTCAACAAGGTGCTGGAAACATTCCTCAGAGATTTTGGTCCATATTGACACGATAGCATCACACAGTTGCTGCAGATTTGTCGGCTGCACATTCACAGTGCGAATCTCCTGTTCCACCATTTCCCAAAGGTGTTCTACTGGATTGAGATCTGGTGACTGTGGAGGCCATTTGAGTACAGTGAACTCATTGAGATGATTTGAGCTTTGAAATATGGCACATTATCTTGTTGGAAGCAGCCATCAGAAGATGGGTACACTGTAGTCATAAAGAGATGGACATGGTGAGCAACAGTAATCAGGTAAGCTGTGGGATTTCAGTAACTCTTAGTTGGTACTAAGGAGCCCAAAGTATGCCAAGAAAATATCCCCCACACTATTACAGCCTGCTGTGGATACAAGGCAGAATGTATCCATGTTTTCATGTTGTTTATGCCAAATTCTAAGCCTACCATCCAAATGTCACAGCTGAAATTGAGACTGATCAGACCAGACAATGTTTTTCCAGTCTTTTTTTGGTCCAGTTTTGGTGAGCTTGTGTGAATCATAGCCTCAATTTCCTGTTCTTAGCTGACAGGAGTGGCACCCAGTGTGGTCTTCTGCTGTTGTAGCCCATCTGCTTCAAGGTTCGATGTGTTCGATGCATACCTTGGTTACAATGAGTAGTATTTTGAGTTACTGCCTTCTTATCACCCTGAAACAGTCTGGCCATTCTCCTCGGACCTCTGGCATCAACAAAGCATTTTCGCTGAGAGAACTGCTACTCGCTGGATATTTTCTCTTTTTTTCTCTTTTTTTTTTTAGCGTTTCTCTGTAAACAGGTGTACCTTATAAAATGGCTAGTAATGTCTGAAATAGGAGCCATGAAAATGTGCACAAAAGGCTAGATGCCTTCACTGTTGAAAGACTCGTCATCATGGTAACAAAAAAATGGAGGACAAGCTTGTTGCAGATGAGAGACGTTTGCCTTTGAACATGTGTATTTTAGCCCAACCTATGATCTTCTCCTGAATCTGAGTAGTATTGGTGCCTTAACCTAACCAAACAGTGACTGAAAACATAAGTCTAAAAATATCAGTCTTAAATAACAAGTGAGGATACCCAGTGTAATG
This sequence comes from Heterochromis multidens, assembly GCA_015108495.1. NCBI lineage: Eukaryota > Metazoa > Chordata > Actinopteri > Cichliformes > Cichlidae > Heterochromis > Heterochromis multidens. The sequence goes on from VUQS01043347.1 coordinate 42,879, forward strand.
TCAAGTTGACTGGTTAGTGGACTACTGATTTGAAGCCTTGTACCATCTTCTAATCAAAAAGGCTGAAAATATGATGCATTTACCAAGAAACTAAACAGCAAATTCTAGTGCAACCAAACACTCAATAACACAAAACGACACCCAGTTATCAATTAAAGAAGGCATACCTTTAATTATGCTTAACTTTAATCCTTAATATTATTATATTAAACTAGTCAGTTACTTTATAATTCACCACCTGTACAGTTGTGATAAACAAGGAAATTAGCCATAGATACCAAAATTGTTGGCATTTCCTCTTTGGCTTAATTTTTCAGCTCTGGAGTGAATGACCTGTGATTTATGTCACCACCACATCCCCACATGTGGACTTTTGTGGGGTTTTATACTTTATAAATTTGACAAAAAGGGGTTCTAACCAGGCATCAGTATGTAATTAGCTGGAAGTGAGAATGTGTTAGGTACAACAGATAGCAGAGTATCCAGCTGATAATGTAACTAAAAGGGGTGTTACATATTGTTAAAGCAGTCAGGCAGTCAAAAAATTCTTTGTTCTTCAAAAATGAATGTCCAAATTCACCATAAAGCGATAAAAAAAGACCCATTTGTTTTGATTAAGAGACTTTTAGGAATACACTCACTAAATTTCTTTGAAAACTATGGTACAAATCTCATATCTAAATGTCAGCCAGTTTGGATGCATTCAACATTGATGCATGTTTAATGAAACACACATTAAATGTGCAAGACATTCGAAATAAATTATTATTTAGTGGTTGAAAGAGTTTAAATAAATGTCCTGTCAGCAATTTGTCTTTATTGAAAAAATGCCTCTGATAAAATTCCTTTAAAAAAAAAAAAAATCAAATATATCTATATTTTACCTCATTTTTCACTGCCTCTCATGCCGGTGCCTTTACAAAGGTCTGCAGCATGTTTCAACACAGAAAGAGTCCCACATTATGTATACACTGATATTAAAACACAGTTTCTAAAATCAAAGGTTTGTAGCTTCAGACATATCATAAATTCACTTTTGGCTCATTTGAGCATCGAGAGCTTAAATCCTGTGGTGTGGACCATGGAAAAATAAAAAGAAGTAAGGTATTTCCAAAATGGATATTGTACTGAAATGGTTTTCAAGGCTTTAATTTTGATATTACAGGACAGTAAACTAGAGCTGTCCCACTCCTTTCTCATGTTTTACAGTGTTTAAGCAAAGGCTGCCATAAAAAGAACTGAATTAGTATTTGTGAGCATAGTATGAAATGTATATCATCAACACTGACAAAAACCATCTGTCCAGATAAAAAAATATCCATACCTTTGTAGATGTCCCACAGCTGTGGAATAGTCTCCTTAGGTTGTTACTTTTGACAGTATGGTTACATGGGTTACTAAACAATAGACCACAGTTCTTTTTATTATTAACCAGTGAATATATTTCAGGTGACACACAGTGATAAACTGGGAATTCATTGTGTTTGTGTGCCTGGCTGGATGCGCTCACTGTCAGTTTTTTCTCTGCACTTCATTCAGTGACATCCAAAAACATTGATGGTTAATTATTTCAGAGGAGGCTTTCTGCATAGCTCCTATATCCCTGGGTTAATTCAAAAGCATCCCCTTATCTTCCCAAGGGTATAGAGTTTGCATTTTAAGTGAGGCACAGCACAGACACTCAGCAGCATTTTAACTTCCTAAGTTGAAGTGCGGCTGGGGTTAAGTGGTCCCTGTGCTCACAGCACCTATCTCAGCCCAAACATGACAGCTGGGGACTTGACTGTTGCTATGGAAATCACTCCCTCCTCCTCCTCCCTGCCCGACCACCCCTCAGTGTGCGTGAAAATGCCCCAGACTGCTCATTTGAGACCATACAAGTCCTCCTCCTTCTCCCAGTGTTAACAAGTCAACTTTTCTGTTGTTCTGCCCTGTTTCAAACGGGGTTTATTGCAAATGGAAAATGGCTTGGGGTGCACTCGGGTGCTTAACGGTGCTCAGCTCGGCTTTGCAGCTGGAAAATTTCCTAGAATGGGCTCCTATAAGCTGGCTAGAGATGGAGACAGAGAAATTGTTTGCTTCACAGTCTCGCAATATAATTTTTAAACAACTAAAAAGCGCAATGCAAATAAATGCTGTTTATGAACTTAAAATGTATCAATGAAGTAATATTTCCTAACATTCTTAGTAATAAACTAATTACATTTTTTAAATACGACCCCATGCAAAATGGATTGACAGGAAACAGAAGAATTTATGGGAGATTATGTGGAAAACAACATGCAGTATAATGTTAATGTCTCTTCTACTGTGCCTGAAGAATATCTTCTTTAGTTGTCTTCCTTTAAACAACAAGTGTTGCCAAACTTAAGATTGAAAAAGGGTCATATTTTGGTTATCATGTGATTAGTGTTGAATTCAGGCTTGTTTTCAATTATGTTACACTAGATACTGTAAGTACTTTATTTACGTAAATTAAGTTTTTGTTTGCAGTTGACAGTAAACATTTCAACCCCTGCACTGACCAAACTTAGTTATATCACAGTGTTTTGAGAATATTTAAAGGCAGTTCTATAACAAATGCATATATACTTTATGTACATTTATACAAGACATAATTATGCATAAATAAACATGCATGTCTACACTGTGTGTTTTACTGATATTTATAGTTTTAATGGCTGTTAGTCCTGCTGCATACACTTATGTCTGGACCAACCACAGACCAATCACATCTGCATCACTCAATCTTTTATGCTGAAAAAGCACTTGCCCCTTATTTACAATCCTGTGAGGCTAAGAAAAATTGACAATAATAATAATTTAAAAGAAAAACGTGTCTTTGGAAGCTGTAATCAAATCAATAAGTCTAAATTTTAAAAAGAGAGTCACAGATTTTGAGCTTTTTGGTTAAACGCATGTTTATAAGTACAGGATAGCAAAGGTAAAAAAATCCCTTTAATTCAGCCACTTGAAAGATTTTATGCATTCTCAAACATCTCTATCTAATGTTATGTCACGACAAGCTTTTTATTAGAATATAGAGGAGCCACAAGTCAACACAAGTCACAAAAAAGTTTTTTAAACTTGTGGTGTAAACAATGTTTATTCCTCAACAAGCTGCCTGGAAAAAAATCGCCAGGAGGAGCTTCATACAGCCACCATAAATAATTATCTGCTATACATTTCATCACTCCCACTCCTTTCCTGTCTCAATCAATCCTCAGCCGAGGAGCCTTGCATGCTGCTGTAAAATGACTAGAAGCTGATGGATACAGTCTCCAGCAGAGCACGTGACCTGTCTCCATTGGCGCCTTTGGCACCACATTTAATCTAAATGTAGTCCTTGACAACAGGAGGATTCTCACTTAGCTGTATCTTTGCAGTTAGAAATGTTTTATGTATGCTTTCTTTGTAGTGGTGTTTAAGCTCAAAATGGACAGATTACACCATCTGTTTTTCTGTCTTTTTTTAAGCATTGCACAAGGAAGAACAAAATAAATCCATTCATGCTTCTTTCAGTCTTCTGGTTGTAGTAAAAGGTGTGAAAGTTATATCAGTGTTAGCTTTTAGGCAGGTGGGAGCTGGCTATTCTCATGCCAGCTCTTCTCCACTCAGCTTCTTTCTCCAGGGCAAAGCACTAGCCCTGCTGAGAGCACACATGAGTGGTCCACGGAAGGGCCGAGATCCCGACAGCTCTAACCCCCCGCTGACATCTCATCCGTCTTGCAGTGTGTTGGCACTGTGAAGGGTAAACTGGGCTGATCTGTGGGACAGGCGGGGAGGGCACAGGAGAGCAGCCTTCCCACTGGAGCCCTAGACCAGCACGTTCAGATTAGAGGAAATTTGTTCCACAATATTGTGGCCTCCTGCCTTCCAAGGCTGGGCCCGCACAGAAGGCAGAGGCAGAGATTTGGGCGGTGGCCAAGCCTTTTCGTCGGGCTCCTTGTTCGCGCCACATGTGCAGAGCTTGACTCCCCACTGATCCTTCTAGCTTTATAGCCTCCCTGCCTGATGGAACAAATGCTACATTGCAGAAAATAAACTTATCTCATTTGGATGACAACACATTCCCCCAGGTTATAATGTTGCACCATTTTGAAAAAGGCAGACAGGGTCAATTGTACATTTCCAGCTCAACCAGGGAGTTTTTTGCTGTGAAATGTCTGTCTCACCACATGCCTGACAGTGAATTTGGAACAATTTGCCTTATTGACTCCCTTGGTGTTTAGTGTGTTGTATTCCCTTTTGTATCTTGAACATGTCTTTGCAGAAATTTCACATGGACATGCACCTTCTTTTTGTGAAGAAAAGAAGGAGGAAGGTATGTTTCAGCAAATTACACCAGCCAGTCTTTTTATTTTCTTTTTTCCAGAGAAGGACACATGGCATGATTGATGACCTTTCTAGATTATCTCTCAATACAAAAGCCATCATTGAACAGCAGGGCTGCCATTGTGTGTGGGATGTCTCCCATTGATTTAAGTAGTATATTTTCATGATCTATAAAGAGGCCAGCTGGAGAGAAAATTGTTTGCTCTCAAACGCTTAGTATCTATAAGGCATCATAGTTGTGATTAGAAGATCTCTTTGAACTCCTTTACACTTTTTTCCCTGAAAACGGTACTTCAGTTACAGCTTTGTGCATAGTAAATGAATTATAACCAACTAAAATGAAACAATTAACAAACAAGCTATTTTTATTTGTGTTAAGGTATGTTGCTTAGATTATCTCCACACCGGCAAAATGGAGATACATGAGATTTAATTTGTAGCACTTTGAACATTTAACCAGCTTCACTCTTTTCAAATATGGCTATTTAACAATAATTTCTCTTGCCAAATATGTTTTCAGGCAATATGATTATTTCCTGGATTACATCATGATTTCCATCAAGTGCCAGGTCATCATACTGGATGAAGTCTCATGAAGGACAGCAGGGTGAATGGTTGGTACCTGACGCTTGATGTTTGCATGCTGTATCACTTGTTTTGTTAGCTTTAAGCTACTTACAGACTTCCTTCAAGTTAGGAACAGATGAAACAATGAAAGACAGTTTGTGGTGAACATTTGCACATCAGCAATAACATTTTGGACATTTTGTATTTGTCTTTAGGTTATTTAAACATTTGAAAATTAAGTATTTTTTGGGAAAAGTATGTGGATTTACTAAGTCAGTATTCCAAACTTTGGGAAACATTTTTGATGCTGCAAAGTTCATTATTATGCATAATGTCATAATCAGACCAAATGTAATGTTTGAACTGTACTGAAGTTCTTACACAAATATAATTATATACAAAAATAATGAAAAACATATTTAAACATGTTGTTTAAAGGTCTAAATGATGTTTTATTAATTTGAATGTCATTATAAATATAGTTTATAGTTTTTCCTTACAGCGCTCAATATTTTATGGAAATAAAAATTTACTATATATGCACACTGAAATTGACATTGAAAATATATTTATGTTATGCACCTGATCCTCTGATACAGATTTGCTAATGAGGGTCAGCTGGCTCTTTTCACCACATGGATTCGCTAATCAAGATCAGCTGACTCACAATGAGAATTACAAAACCTCCATGACTCAAAAAGTGATGCATCATGCAGCAGACAAGGCTGTGTTGCAAAGGCCAAAGGCATGTAAGTTAAAAAAGTAAACAAAAGAAGTTAGATTAAATAATCTTCAAAAGAACATACAGTAAATCTAAGAGAAAACTCACTTAAAGCAGCAATAAACAATTAACCCCCAAACCACTGTTGCAAAGACAGAATACTTTATTTTTTAAAACATATGGTTGTATTGGGCTAATAGGATGGGAAGCATAAGCAATGTTAACTAAAGGTTGCGTTTGAACCCTCTCAAGTCCTTGACCTCTCACCTCTCTCCATTGATTACGACTGTCTGATGTTTACTCTTGCTTTAACTTCCTGTTTTATCCCTCTCTCCTTGCATTCTTTGCCTCTTCAATGCAATAAAAGAAAAATCCGCAAAAAAATGGGAAATGTCCTGGTAATTTTCTGCCAGTATGTTGTTAACATTGGTTTCTCTTTTTCTCTTTATGAGTAGCATTTACACATTTATCCTGTTTGTTTATCACCAACAGTTTCAGCAACAGATAGCTACTTGGTAAAGCAAAAGCCCTTTCCTCCACCTGTTTTGGTGTTTTGGTTGTGCAACTGAGGTAATAATTTTCTGGGAGATTTTGCTGTTTTGGCAGACAGAATTGCCCTGTGAAAGTAAAACCAACCAAAATGTTGATTGTTCTATAGCCACTATACTGTACAATCTACATTTACTTTATAATGATAAGCTAAAGAAAAAGAGTATCCCTATTGTCTGTTTAACTAGAAGATTACTTAAAACCTGCTATGGGAATGAGATGAGACAGCATAGAGTTTAGAGCCAAAGATACTCTGTATGCATAGCATCAAAATACATCAAATGTTATTAATCTCTTTATACACTGAAATTGCAGTTGCCTACTGACTTGTACAACTTAATTTCTAATAGCTATGTGTACTAAGGGCTGAAGGATCATTTTCAAAAAAGGTCTTTTCTGAATAAAATTTTAGCTGGGGTCATTCTAGAACATGCGCTACAACTGGTAGCAGCAAAGTCTGGTAGCTCTGATCTTTTTACTTTATTTTTGTTGTATTTAGTTGTATTTTTTTTTGTTTTTTTGTCGGGTACTGATGGATACTTCTGTGGGAAGAGGAGTTTGCTCAAGAGAGGAGCTTTTTCTCGTTGAAATGGAGCGGTTCTGGAAGATGCCACCCTATTCCAGGATAAAGAGGTGTTTTCGTCGTTGTCGTGCTGGTGCAGAGGTGGAGGCTTGGAGGTGGAGATGTGGGCCCTTTCTGCCAACGGTCGTCATGGGAGATGTCAACTCTCTGCCCGGCAGGGATGATGAGCTGGAGTTACTGGTGAAGACTCAGAAAGTATACCTTGGACGGAGATGCTGAAGCTGGTGGCAGGAAAGAAGGCAACAGCTGAAGCTCCATGTTCTCCATGGAACTGTTGCTAG